>OMLB01039832.1:0-10554 GCA_900302555.1 Myripristis jacobus | reverse complement strand
CCTCCTCCTCTCCTGTCCTGTCAGGTGCTTTGGCTGGCCTGATTGACATTGCTGCTGACTGGATGAACGACCTGAAGGAGGGTGTGTGTCTCAGCGCCATGTGGTTCAACCACGAGCAGTGCTGCTGGACGTCCAATGAGACCACCTTCGCTGAGCGGGACAAGTGCCCCCAGTGGAAGAGCTGGGCGGAGCTAATACTGGGGCAGGCCGAGGTAGAATAAACCCCACAGCTTGTAGGACCCAGACAACATGAATCAGAGTTAGCGAGCCAATACAGGGAAGATATCTTTGAGGTGAATGATACAATATTTTTAAACTTATTTTGATTTGGCCTTATTCCGTAAAATTCAATGTAAAACGATTTAGTGCCCAAAAAGGCAATTTAGACTTTACTTGCAGCTGTGTCCTTATTTTGACTGGTTGAAATTTAATCAGCAAGTAAAATCATGTGGTAATCAGCCACATCCTGCTAGGAAACTAAAAGCTATGTCAACTGTTTACCAGTCACACATTTTCAAGTAACACATAATCCACTTCTGCTCGATATTTCTCTCGTTGACAAGCGTCAGTTAACGTCTCAGTTTACATGCTTTCATCCACAACCTTAAAAGTTGACCCACTGCCAAATGAAAATCTATTATACGCCACAAAAAACAGAAATAAAGGATAGGGATTATTAGTCTCTATAATATAAAGCTAAATCAGATGAAGCCACTGTGAAAATCACACGGTTAAAATGTGAAAAGGAAAAGCCAGAGTTCAGTTTTATAGTTTAGGAGCAAAAAACATCAGAAATTAAGGAAGATCCCCTGGAGCACATGGCCATTTAACAGCCTCACCTGTAAATAAAGGCTGTTAAAGCGGCTGTTGACTGTTTGCTCCAGTGGATTTGTGTTAGTCTGGGCTCATGTGTGGTGATTTTTTTTCTCTTTTCTCACAGCCAAAAATGTCAGTCGTGATATTTGATGCCCTCAAATGAGTTTGAACACACAAACAATTGTTGCTTTGAGGCATCGACGTGCTCCAGTGAGTTTTCCCACAACATGTGAACCGCAGCATTTAAACCACAGCCACATTCACAAAGGGAGAGCAGGCTCATTGTAACAAAGTGTGGCGTGGAGAGGGAAAGAGAGGTGCAGACAGTTTAGACCGTCAAATCAGGTTTCAGGAGGCTCGGAGTCTGATCAGATGAACGCTACTTCCTGTGTACACACACACACACACCCACCACCCACTAATATGCATGCACACATTACGTACGATGTGTTGTTTCCTTTGCTCTTCCTCACCCTCTCCCTCCTCCCCCCTCAGGGCCCGGGCTCCTACATCATGAACTACTTCATGTACATCTACTGGGCCCTGTCCTTCGCCTTCCTGGCGGTGTGTCTGGTCAAGGTGTTTGCTCCCTACGCCTGCGGCTCGGGGATCCCTGAGGTGAGGAGGATGACCCTAACCCTGCACTTGATTTGATAAATAATAATAGTAATAAATAATAATAAAAAAAAGTACATCAGTAGTAGCAACTCTACTAAGCTACTAGGCTTTAATTACACCTAAAAGCTTGATGCTCCAGTGAACGTGTACATCTGCCAGTGGGCCTTCACAATAAGAGTAGGCATACGGTAGTAAAATGTCAATTCCACTACAGGAGAGACTTGATGTTCTCTGCGAGGAGGTGGAAAAAAAAATGTGTGCATGTATCGGCAATCAGCCAAAAGAGTTGGAAAATATCAGCATATCGAATATCAGTAAGAAATCATCCCGAAAGGTTGTAAATACCAGTGGTAAACCTCCTGACACCACAGCAGATTCATGTATTACCATCTTTTTACATTGGAGTTGGTCATGTGACATTATTCTGACTTTAAGAGCACTGCTTGAATGCAACATTAGCTTACCAAGTGAGACGATTTCGCTCAAAAAAAAAAATATTACCTAAGGAGGTACCCAACGATTCTCAGCCCTCACTCAGCACCCAGCAGACTTTTATCTTTTATCTCAGCTCAAGTGTAGAAACTGAAGTCCGCACTCAGCGAAGGAAGAAGAATACCAGCAGAGCGACCCGTTTTCCCAGCCAGCTTTACTCTTGCAACACTGAGTTTTAGTGTCAGGCTGTGTTTTGCTTATTTTTTTGATGAGGGCTCACGCTGGGCTGCAATGTTGCACAAGTAACGAACATGGATTCCCCGTTGAGCTAAGATAATATACAGCGCTTCATACAGCGTTCACCAGCTGGGCTAACATTCACGTTTTCAAAGTTGTGTTTATGTTAGAGCAGCAGAAAGCAAAATCAAAAGATACAGCCTTTTGAAGCATGAAAAGATTCGGTCAACTGTTGGTCTTAACAACGCAGAAAGAGTCAATAAGATGATAATAAGATTAATAATAATGATCATTATTCATATAGCACCTTTCATGCACTTTGAGCACTGAAAGGCTCAAAGGCACTTTGAGCTACAGGGGGTGTAGCTCAAAGTGCCTTACTATAAAGTGATCAAATAAGTGAATAAAATAAAAACAGACAATTTAATACAAGTGCAAGTGCTGCATGGTAAAACCACGCAATCGGTTGAATAACAAAGGCAGCAAAAGAACAAATATCAATAAGATATATGAAAGATGGAGATTAAACAAAGGAAGACACAGAGACAGTAAAATATATAAAAGCAAAGGAGGATATAAAAACAGTAAAATATGCAAAAGAACAGAATAAATGAATAAAACCAAGGAAGTGTGGTAGCTAAAAGCAGCGTTAAATAAATAACTTTTCAGTTGTTGTTGAAAAATGTTCACAGAGCCTGCATCTCTCGTAGCCTTAGGTAGGGAATATCATAATTTTGGTGCATAGTTAAAAAAGACTGAGCTCCCCATTTTGTTATTGACATGTTTGTGTAAAAAAAAAAAAAAAAAAAAAAAAAAACAGCAGAGGATCTAAGAGGCGGTGAAGGATTATAAAACAACAAAGATTTAGTAATCCAGGCTGGTCCCAAGCCACTGAGAGGCTGTAAACAAGGAAAAGAACTTGAAAATCGATCCTAAAAGACACAGGGAGCCGGTGAGGATTAGCTTAAACTGGGGTGATGTGCTCTCTCTTTCTTGTTCTAGTTAAAAGTCTGGCGGCAGAGTTCTGAATTAATTGTAGTTTATCAAGAGGTTGTTTTGGAAGTCCAATTAGAAGACCAGTCCAGTAGTCTAATCTACTGCACAGGCCCATGAGTGGCTCTGCTTCCTCCAAACATGCAAGCCAGGGCTCTACACAAACACTGGGACTAGTTTAATAGCACATAATATCCTGTGTGTCATTAAATCATCCATGCACTCACTTGGCTGGTTGGTTGGCAGCCCCAGCAAAAGTGAGATTAAACCGCTGTCAGCCTCGGTGACGCAGCCGGCGGCGAAGAGGAACTTGAATGAGGTGTTTTAGATAGAAGCTGCAGTGTCGAGGTTTGTGGTCTTAATGTAATCACCTCATCGAGCACTCCTTCTGCTTCTTCTTGTTTAAACACCCCGAATTCAAAATGCTACTCATGATGCGTGTCCCAGATGAAAAGGGGAGGACGCATCAGGGTGTTGATTTTGCAGTCGCAGGGCAAGGGCGTGCCTTGCGCCCACTAAATTTCCAACAGCAGTGACTGCTTGTCGTTATTGCTGCACAGGATTTTAAAGAGGTGGCCAACAGGCAATACAGAAAGCAATAATGGCGTCTTGATCGTTATCAGTGAACGCAGCATCCCAGTGCACTACCTGAAACATGTCAGGGGTGTAATACTGGTCATCTGGTTCCCTGTTGGGTAACAAATGAGGTTACTGGGCTGTCTCTTCTGTGTTTTTACCCCCTTGATCTGTTTTATTATTATCCCAGAGTTCAGTCCAGGTGACGTAATGCATTTTTTCCGTGCAGTTTAGTCGGGGGTGCTGCAGGATATTGATGCTCTGTTTTATCCTCTCATTTAAACGGGCCATCTTATCGATTTCCTGCGGGCGTCCTAAACTAGACGCAGCACAGGACATAAAAACTCAAGGTCTGTAACCGTTCGACAAAGTGGGACTCGAGTGGTTTGGTGCAGTTTGTGAGTCTTTTATGTCGTCGCGCTCATTACTTTTTGATGATTTGAAGAGTGTGTGTGGAAATAATTAATTCAGTGGGAGGGGAGTTGTGATTTGATCTGGCTGTGCTGTGGAAAGCCATTTTGAGGTGAGCACCAGCAGCTTTCAACATATTCTCTTTTGTTGCCATGGGAACAAGAAAGCTTAAGCGGTGGCGAGGGCGACTTTGAGCCTGACGGTGACTGACGGTGATATCCAGAATGCAAGACAGGACTGTGAAACCTCCTCCTCATTTACCAAAGTGATGAAAATTTGATATTGAGGTTTGAGATTTAATACCGCCGCCTGTCTACTACACACAACACTTGTACTCAATCACTTCATCTGTTGTTTTGATGTAACTTGCATGGATGCCATTTTCTTTTTCAGGAGTTAACATTCAGTGGACTCTCAGTGAAGCTCTGTTATTGGGTAAAAATGTCATATTGGTATTGAAAATGTTATGCAAGGGAAATATCTGATATCAAAATCCCATTCAACATGAAGCCTGTCTGAAATAAAAGCTGATATTTTCTGCATTTTTGACACACACAATCCTGTTTTTCTCAAATGTTGGAAAATGAAGGATTTTATATAAATTATTTTTGTCCTGTGACGCCAAATTAATGGTCCAAGCCCACACTGTTAACTGAAAGTAATGGATTGGTATTCAATAAGTCAATACTCAAAGTTTCTGTTTAATCCCACCCTGCCCCTCTCCACAGATCAAGACCATCCTGAGCGGGTTCATCATCCGGGGCTACCTGGGCAAGTGGACCCTGATGATCAAGACCATCACTCTGGTGCTGGCTGTGGCGTCCGGCCTCAGCCTGGGGAAGGAGGGCCCTCTGGTCCACGTGGCCTGCTGCTGCGGGAACATCTTCTCCTACCTCTTCCCCAAGTACAGCAAGAACGAGGCAAAGAAGCGAGAGGTGAGGAAGGAAGATAGACTGGAAAGCACGCCTCTCCTTGTGTTTGTTAGCTGCTTCCAGGATTTTGTCGCTCCGTTTTCAGAAAGTTGTGGTTAATGTTAGGCAAGAGAAGACCCTTTCAGAGTCTGAAAAAGTCAAGTACCAACAGGATGCATAAGTTATGAACACCAACCAAATTTGAAATTGGAAATGAGACCTGGAAAACGTCTCGAAATTGAGCACATCGTCATGTTTTTGGATCTGAACGGATTATCATGGTGTCTTTACCTCCCATATTGTGATATGTGGTTGTTTTTGAGTAAATGCAGCTGTTTCATCGCCCATGCCCTGTTTTGTTCGCTCAGGTTCTCTCTGCTGCATCAGCGGCTGGCGTGTCCGTGGCGTTTGGAGCCCCGATAGGAGGAGTGCTCTTCAGCCTGGAGGAGGTAAGGGTTGTCCTATGTTCCTGAAGTGACAGAAAACTTCTTTGTTGTTTTATTTTATTTGGAAAGCTACCACCATTGTAAATGTGTTAATTATAGACACTAGGCTAATCAGATAACAAATTCCCTGATCCATTTGCAAACAAGGCAAAGAGCTGGTATTGTGTGGGATGATGGACAAAAATAAACACCCACTGAGAGGATTAAATCTCCCTCGGTGGTTTATTCACCAACATTTTAACTATGGCTTGTCTCCGCTTGTGCATTTGGTAATCTCTCCTCCAGGTGAGCTACTACTTCCCTCTGAAGACCCTGTGGCGCTCCTTCTTCGCCGCCCTGGTGGCGGCCTTCGTCCTGCGCTCCATTAACCCGTTCGGTAACAGCCGCCTGGTGCTCTTCTACGTGGAGTATCACACACCTTGGTACCTCTTCGAGCTCATCCCCTTCATCCTGCTGGGCGTTTTCGGGGGTCTCTGGGGAGCCTTCTTCATCCGAGCCAACATCGCATGGTGCCGGAGGCGCAAGTCCACCCGCTTTGGCAAGTAGCTGGGGTTAAAGATGTTGACTGATTTAAACTAGGATATTACAGACTCGAGCTGATTGGGACATTAGAAAATAATCAAATGCCAGCGTGGCTGTAGATTAGAGGACAAAAAGATGAATGGACGGCAGCTTGATCTTGTCTTATCTCTTATGATCTTATGATCTATCTTTATTGGCCTGGACCTGAGAAACTTCAAATAGGGAGCTCAGATAAATGTATTTTAGTTTGTTAGATTAATTTACTTTACTTTACTGAAGGCAAATACGAAGACAAAATCCTCGTTTTGGCTTTGCATAAAAATGTCTCAATTACAATCAGAAATAAAAGATAAATAAAATAAATAAATGAGCAAGAGACTTGCACAAACATGTCACAAATTTCAGAGAAAGCCCTTTCCAGACTAAGAGGCTAAGCAATACATTTTCCTTAAACTCCTCTCTGCATTATCTGTGGCCATTACTCTTCTTGACTTCTGTTGTTGTCCCTGTTTTGTTTTTTGGGGGATTTTCTGCTTTGTTGCCCGATTATGGATCTCATACTGAGGTCATTTTCTGAACATGCTGCACTGCCTCCCGTAGCTTGAAATCCCAGCAGGAGACGTAGCATACTAAGACTACCTGGGGTCTGATGTTATGGGTTATGTTTGACGGTACTTTTGTTCCTATTCCTAGGCAAGTACCCTGTTTTGGAGGTGATCCTGGTGGCGGCCATCACGGCGGTGGTTGCCTTCCCCAACCCGTACACACGGCAGAACACCAGCGAGCTGATCAAGGAGCTGTTCACCGACTGCGGCCCGCTGGAGTCATCCCAGCTCTGCCAGTACCGCAGCCAGATGAACGGGAGTAAAGCCTTCACCGAGACCCCCAACCGGCCGGCGGGGCCCGGGGTCTACGCCGCCATGTGGCAGCTCTGCCTGGCGCTCATCTTCAAGATTATCATGACCATATTCACCTTCGGTCTCAAGGTGAGGCGGGATCCTTGAATCTGGTGAGGGGGATTTGAAATTATAGAAATGAGTTTCAACAGTTCTGGGTATGAATTGTCACAGTGTCCTCCAGCTTTTACCCAGAGAGTCTAGCATTGCAAAGCTTATCAGCACGAAAAACAACTTGTTTTCCTCCAGGTCCCGTCGGGCCTGTTCATCCCCAGCATGGCCATCGGGGCGATCGCAGGGCGTATTGTCGGCATCGCCGTGGAGCAGCTGGCCTACTACCACCACGACTGGTTCCTCTTCAAGGAGTGGTGCGAGGTGGGAGCCGACTGCATCACCCCGGGACTCTACGCCATGGTGGGCGCCGCCGCATGTCTGGGTGAGGATGGAGTCTATGCTCTGGAAAAATATCATTTTGAGCCATTATGTAATTATTAAGTTGTTCCACCAGTTAGCACCAGTATTTTAGTGTTGAGTTTTACTCTTGTTTCCCTGATCTTAAGTGAGAAATTGACAGTATTGACAATGAAGTGACAGGAGAGAAAACTCATTAGAGTGAGTCATGTCATGCAAGTTAACTTTTGAAACATGCTTTTGCACTGTTTTACGCTGTAGGCGGCGTCACCCGCATGACGGTCTCCCTGGTCGTCATTGTGTTCGAGCTGACCGGCGGGTTGGAGTACATCGTCCCGCTCATGGCCGCCGTCATGACCAGCAAGTGGGTGGGCGATGCCTTCGGCCGCGAGGGAATCTACGAGGCCCACATCCGCCTCAACGGTTACCCCTTCCTGGACGCCAAGGAGGAGTTCACACACACCACGCTGGCCAGGGAGGTGATGAGGCCGCGTCGCAGCGACCCGCCGCTCGCAGTGCTGACCCAGGACGACCTGACGGTGGAGGAGCTGCAGGCCGTCATCAACGAGACCAGCTACAACGGGTTCCCTGTGATCGTGTCCAAGGAGTCCCAGAGGCTGGTGGGCTTTGCCCTGCGTAGGGACATCACTATCGCTATAGGTAACTCCACAGGACAGAAGCACTGAAACATCTGTCACAGTGTTTTTCACAGCATATTTCATCACAAAATGAGAGACGAAGAGAAAGGAAAAAATTTGAAATCCTCTGCTTTTTCTGTCTCTTTCACAGGGAAGACCAGGCACTGTAACATCAAAATGCCCAAATCAAAATCAGATTTCTGCTATTTTCGTTGTTTGTGTTCATGATCATACATACATAAAGGATATGTTCATTTAGAAAGAGGAAACTGATGTGCTAATCATTTGCTGAATTTCAGCTGGGTGCTCTGCCACAAACAGTAAAACCACAGGGTGTTGTTTCCATAAGACAAATTAGGCAAACAGGTGGCACTCAAAATCAACCACTTCATGCTCCGATCATTTTGTGGTCAAGTTATTTTCAACCGTAAGCATCAAACACCCTGATAAGATTATCTGTCTTTAAAAGCACTTTGATATCTGTAGGCATGACTGTACAAACTTGCATCACAAAAGCAATTCTCCAAAATGACTCTGCATAAACAGACCTGTTGGCTGTTCAAAATGGCTGCCAGATGTGGGCATCATCAACAGCAAGTCAGGCAGGCAGGGGGGAGAAGACTCAGGCCTAGAATCTCACATCACACAGCTTTCAGTGGGCGACTTTTTACTTGCACAGTGTTCCTTGCAGTGGTTTGATGAATCTACAGGTTGAGATTTATACATTTCTCAGTGCATAAGACAAAAATATGAGCTCAAGCAGCCCCGGCCCAATCAGTGAGGGAATACAATTACCTGAACTCATTAGACTTCTGTAGCCGCTCTGCTTGCCTCCGCCTGCTTCGTCATCACATCTCCATTATTAATGTAGATCAAACATGTTTTATGTTTTAACATCTGAAAGCACCGGTAGCCATCCCTCCAGTATCACTATTAAGATATGCAGTCAAAGATATTGTGATGTGTGCTTTTGTTCACGTCATCCAGCTCTAGTGTTTATTTTCCTTTCTTTGAGGGCTTTATGAATTTTCCATCAGCTACCCTCCTCTGTCTCTGTCTCCTCTCTGCTGACAGGCATATTTGCTTTGCTACGTCCACGTCTTTGTTCCCGTGGCCACTCGAGAGGATTAATATCTGACTTTGACAAGAAGGATGTCACTGATAATACTGTCTCATACCTCTCTGTCCCGGCTTCCTCTTATTTCTTTTTTCTCCTCCACTTTGCCACTTCCCGTCCTCTCCCGACAGAGAACGCCCGTCGTAAACAGGAGGGCATCATGCTGAACTCCAGGGTGTACTTCACCCAGCACGCCCCCACCCTGCCGGCCGACAGCCCCCGGCCCCTCAAGCTGCGCTCCATCCTGGACATGAGCCCCTTCACCGTCACGGACCACACGCCCATGGAGATCGTGGTTGACATTTTTAGGAAGTTGGGGCTGCGCCAGTGCCTGGTCACTCACAACGGGTAAGTAGGAAGCGGCGCGATGAGTGGTGGAAGAAAATGTGGAGGACGGAGGATTAGCAGAAAAAGAGGGGGCGACTCCCTCTCCTTTCCTCAGTCCTCCTTTTTCTCATTTTTGCGTTTGACTAACACGTCTAAGGTGACCAAAGAGCACACATGTACACACCGTGGTGTTGCATGGCCTCTCCAATCCCCGGATTTCCCCCCGTAATCTGCATGGCCTGGCCTAACTGCTGTGCTAAACTCACCTGCATCCGACTACTGAGCAATAACGTGGTTTCTCCAGTAGTAGAGATTGAACTGCTGCAACCACATGACAGGTACTCCGTTTGAGAAAAACACCCAAGACAGTTGACGTCCGCTCTGAAAATGAGAAATGAGAGGGGAGCTCGCCGAGAAAGAAAAGCGTAACCTTTGTTTTTGTTCCCTGTTGAGTCGATGATTTTTCAGATCATGCAAGATTAATTTAGAACAACGCCAGCCTTGTTCGTGCAGTGGGAGAAAATGATGACTGTCTTGTGATAAATTTGTTATGGATTCACTCAGGAAGCCTAGACTGTCCCCCTGGACCTAGGGTTTTGCAGAGAGCCACCTGCTGGCGTGATACAGGCATTACAAGACAAATTGCATCATGCAAAAAAAAATGAAACTTTGGCAGAGAGAAGAGAGGTGCAGCAATTTTAATGACATCTTTACATTAATATTTTTTTAGTTACACATTTATGTTGTTTCACTCTTTCTTTTGACTTGATTTACTTTTCTGTTATATCCACAGAATGGTATAGTGCTCACACATAATAATAGCAGGCATGATAGTTTATTAGTTACTTACCACACTATATTAGTCTTGCTTACTAGTAAACCTTATAAAATTTATTTGCATTACATTCTACTAAGTTTTGTTGTTGCTGTGTTGACTGATTATTATTTTTTTGTACAGTTAATTTACATTTTACGTTAATATTGAGTTAAGTTGTTTAATATTTAAGTTATCCCTGTTATGTATGCTTTGTGCTTCTCTTTCTCTCTCTCTCTCCTCTCTCTCTCGCTCTCTCTATTTTTGTTTTTTATGATTTTCGGCTGTTGCTAAGTAACGAGTGTGTGTTGCAGGATTGTGTTGGGCATCATCACTAAGAAGAATATATTAGAGCATCTGGAAGAGCTCAAGCAGCACTCGGAGCCCCT
>OMLB01039817.1:2421-20360 GCA_900302555.1 Myripristis jacobus | reverse complement strand
GCTCAGAAAAGTTCCATCCCAGTGAGGGAGTATTGTTTGTGTGGCACAGAGCTCCCTCTCAGGCTCTTTCTCTCACACACACATGCACACACGCACACACACAACCGCACACACACGCACACACACATATACATGTACTCTTTCCTCCCACAGGGTTGACAGATTTAGGAGGTGGAGCTTAAACCACCCAGTCTGACCCTGACAGCAACATCATGGTGATGCAACAGCACATGCACGTGTGTGTGTGTGTGTGTGTGTGTGTGTGTGTGTGTGTGTGTGTCTGTATGACTCATTGGTAGCTAACGTGCTAAGAAACACTGGTGACCTGATTACTACCACACACATTTATGTTTCTCAATTTATTTTTATCCAACACAATTTGCAATAACACGCACGCACACGCACGCACACACACACACACACACACACACACGCTGCATCTAAAATGAGGATGATGACTAACCATGTACCATGTCCTGCTCCTTCCAAATGCCGCTGTCACATCCTGTAATTGCTCGTGAACCATCTGTCTTCCCGGCTCTGCCTCCCTGCTGCAGCTCGGCTCCTAAACGACCTGCACAGATCAGGAGGCACTTTTGTTTTTATTTTAAATTTCTTTCTTTCTTTTTACTCATTTATTCATTTATTTATTCATTTTTATCCCCGATAGCCGTGCGAAACTGGTCACTGTTTGGCACGGGCTGGACTAAAATGGAAATGCTACCTGAAACAAAATTCGTATCATTTTTGTTGGATAAAAAAAAAAAAAATGCACCTGCTTCTGCTTCTGCTGTTGTTTTTTTGTTTTTTTTAAATTCTGACTGGAGGGTTTATGTTGTGTTTTGCACTGAGGGACCAGTTAAAACCAAACTGCATCACCAGCAAAGCAGGGAGCCGGCAGTGCCACACCTGGTGTCTTGAATATTTCTCACATATATCTCAGAAATGTCTTGAAACTCACCTGTAAGTCAGGAGGGTGTGCTGCCGTCAGTCTGGGCTCAGAGCGAGCGGCGAGGCTGTTGACCCGCCGCTCGTGAAGCTCTCTGCCTTTTGCTTTCACTGCAACATCGCAAAGTTATCTTTCGGAGAAGTCTCCACTCACGTGAATGACACAGGTTTTGCATATTTGTACAATTTGTGACGTGGAAATTTACATCTTTGCAGTGACTTTGTGCATAATTGTGCTTTGCGTTTGGTCTTGAACACACGGTATGGTGTAATTGGTCCACTGGGAAACAAATCGCCTGCCTTATATACATCAGGTAGAAATCTGCGTCCAGTGTAGTTTGTTTATTTGCACAATAAAAGTGACAAAAACAACAACAACAAAGCAGGTAAAAACATGTGCAGGATGAGACATGAAACCCGAAGGGCTTATATAGGAGCCTCACACACATACACACACATCACTCCATCCATATGTGTCAACATCTCATCAATACAATATATCAATACAATACAAAAATAGCATCAATATTAACAATAATGGAAACTTTTGCAATAAACAATAAAGAAAGCAGCTCAGTTCATTCCAGAGTAAGATACAGAGCACTGAGATAGACGTACAATTTGTAATTACAGAAGGTTTTGAAGGACCTCTAAACTTCATACTGAACTGACCGAATGCTGTCGGTCGGTGCCTGTGTTCTGCTTGTCTGGTTGGGTGTGAGTGAAGGGTGGAATTTGCAACAACAAAAAAAATCGTTGAAAACAACAGGAAAAGACGCAGCATTAACGGTACAAACTGAACATAAAAATACAAATCTGATAAATGTTTATGTCAGAAACGGACAATATTTTAAGTCGTTTAAGCAAAAGAGCAGCTGGTGCCAGATAAGTCGAGGCAGTGACGAGTCTAACAAACTTATTTTTTAACCATTTGTGAAGAGATGTTGGACAGGTACTGGCGCAAACAAGATTGCAATATGATAAATAATAATGCCTTTTCCAGTCGCAGTAGGCGGCTCGTGGCGGCTCTTGGCGGCCGTCTGCTAACTCCTAGTGGATCCACCATCATGTTCTGTGGGCTTGGCAGGTGTAATGATCTCCTGCGTTCGGCTGGTGCTGGTGGGTGCAGATTTCCCTGTTCGGAACTGATGATTTCATTGGTTTATGGGTAAAACAGACACTCCGTGTGGCGGTAGACATTCGGTAGTGCGAAAGCCCCCCTTTCATCCTGCAAAGTCGGAGACATTTTCATATCCTGGCTGCTCGGTGAAACACGCCCACGCTGCCTCCCTGCTCTGTTTGTATTTGGGGCAGATGATAATGAAACCACGATGAGACGCCGTCGTGGCGTAGGAGCAGCGCTCAGGCCAACGGTTTTATCTCTGCCCTTTCTTTTCCTCAATCCGCCGCCCTCCCCAACCCTGTTTCTCCTCCTTCCCTCTCCCCCACTTTGCTTCCATTTCATTTTCTCTGTCTGTTTCTGTCTGTTTCTTTTTGTTTATCGCTCTCTCCCTCTCTCTCTCTCTCTCTCTCTGTGTCTGCAGTCCACTCCGCTCCACTTGGCAGCAGGATACAACAGGGTGAGAATAGTTCAGCTGTTACTACAGCACGGAGCGGATGTTCACGCCAAGGACAAAGGGTTCGTATGTGTGTCTTACAAAGTTAACGCTCTGAAACAGCCTCCGCTCAAGTGTAGTAACCCACTGAAAAACAACTCAAAGTACACAATATATCACTCTGTCGGTACCAGATGGAAATCTCTCAAGTCGTGATGTGATACCAGAGTTTTGGTAGCTTGAAATTCACAATTTTTGATATCTGATTCAGAGCCATGGGGGGAAAAAACCCATTCAGCACAAAAGGCTTTCTCTAAGTTCACAGAAACTTTACATTTAAACATAAGGGAAATAAAAACACTATAATTAGAAGTGCGACATTGGCCTGTAGCCTAAACAAAATCATCAGCTCATCGTCTTCATTAGCCTTCGTTTTGATTTCCCGTCCTGTGAGCTCGGCTGTTTAAACACACAGGTGTTAGAGGAAGAGCCCTGAGTCACAGAGTCTGGGATCAAGTTGAGGCGAAAGCACCAGATGTGCAGTTTTATTAAGTGCTCCGTCCGGATTGTTGACAAGAGTTATTTATTGCAAGAAGTCCATTAATTCATCCCTGGGGGCGAAAAAAAAATAAATAACATTTTGCTTTGTGCCTGGTCCCTTTCAGTGGCCTGGTGCCTCTGCATAACGCGTGCTCCTACGGACACTATGAAGTCACCGAGCTGCTGCTGAAGGTAACACACACACACACACACACACACACACAAACTAGGGGTGTAACAGTTCAATTTACTGACAGTCCGGTTTGTATGTCAGTTTTTGGGTCACAGTTTTCACTTTGGTTTGTTTTGTACATGAAGGAGAAAAAAAACACGATTTCTATTTTGTCTTATTTGCATTTTTTTTTCATTTAAAGATTTGTGACAGTATTAAATAAACAATTCTTATATTAAAGGCAGAAGTGCTACTTGGTCTATTTAAACCAAGCATAAAAAAACACTTTCAGTATGTTCTTAAACTCATCAGTGAGGGTCAGGTGGTTTTCGCACAGTGGATGTGTGTGTGACAGCACACTTTATAGGGTGTGTTGTGGATTTACACCCCTAATACAAACACATGGGAAGGATAGTAAATAAAAATACATGTGCGATAAAAGTTGAAGAGCCAGTTCAAATTGGACTTTTGTCAAAACGGACGTTAAAACTTCTTCTTCTCAGCCTCTGCAGTCCGTCGATCTGCTCAGGAAACGCGTTAACAATCATTTCTGCTCCCTCGGCTGCAGTTTTGTTCTGTGCTGCTTCTGATACCTGCTGCTTCCTGACGTCAGCATCGGCCCATCGCTTATAATATCCAGATATGTGTGTGATGCATGCAAATCGAAGAAAAGTGGAAGCTCAGAACAAGTTGAGGAATGAAACCAAAAAACAACAACAACAAACAAACACAAAACAGAGACAATGAACTTGGTGGGGGGCCAGAAGAAACGCGAGCACTAATCACATTAGAGGCTAATTAGGAAAGTGCAGATCGATCTGAATTTAATTCTGCGGTGTGCGACGGGAAAGCGTTCTCATAAATAATTAGCATTAACACTTTAAACGATTTATAGCTCGTGCGGCTGGCTCGCTTTGATGCAGTATTATTTCAAATGAAAAATATAATCCCAAGAATATTAAAAAAAAAAAAAATAGGACTCAGCGGGCCCGCCTCGTCTGTTGTTGATGTTGATGCTGGTTGCTATGGCTCTGCTGTTGCCGTAGTAACCCGGCCTCAGATCCTGTGCAGTGGATAAACCTTAAGACAGGATTACTATTTTTGAACCCAGATCTTATGTGAATCTTTTTTTGCTCAACATTTAATAATTCTATATAACAGAACTTCACTCCTTACTTTGTTTTTTCAGAAACTTTTGACTTTTGCTGCAAACAGACGGCAGCCGCTGAGGCCTTTAAAAACCACCGAGCACTTACCTTTTTGAAAACAGGGAGCTCGCAGTATAATCGTTAAAGCGTGGCTCCAGTCCACGCTTTAAATCAGGGTTTATCAGGGTTTGTGTCATAATTAAGTCAATAAAACCTGACGCAAAGTCTCTTGAAGGCTTCAGACATTTGTCCTGCTGAACTCTGCTTAAACCCAGTGAGAACCGTCTCAGTAATTGATTTATGAGAGCTCATACGAGTGCAGCTGTGTTATTACAGCCATTAGAAATGAAGGTGAACGGCTTTTAAATCAGGTCTGGGTGGGAGAAAGCCGAACCTGTCCTGTAATTGTTGGCACACCAGAGCGATTTTAGAGAAGGTTTACATTCTGAAGTGATTTCAGACGGCGAGAATGACGTTTGTGTGCTTGCGGTGTTGTTACTTTTCACATTGATCAATAATTGATTCCTGCTTGTTTGATCGTGGCAATCCGTTAATGATAACTTTGCATTGTGAGTCATTTCAGTGTTTCCCCTTCCAAGCATTCAAAATTAATCCACAGGAAGATGCTTTTAACGATGCAATGTAATGTGTTTGCGCTTCCAGAAGTCTTTTATTCCAGCTGCCATAAGACTTTATTTTTTTTTATTGCACCTTTTAATTGTCTCTTTATTGCACCTTATAATAACTTTGCACAGTATTCTTTTTGCTTCACTTTACCGTTATATTTATTAAACTTAATACCACTTTATACCACTCTACGATTGTTGCTGCTACAAGAATTGCTGCTAAACGAAATTTCGCTGTATCTTGTACAATGACGATAAAGCTTCTTCTAATTCACAAAAACCCTAGATTTTAATCTCTGCTTTCTGTATGATGTACATATTTATCTATTTATTTATTTATTTATTCACCCTCACATCAACCCTATTTTTCTATTTATTATCGTTAGACTTAAAGTGGCCAATTAGTATAGTATGAGTGTGCAATTTTATGTGTTGAAGTGATGAAGCTGCCTTGACAATGGGATTAATAAAATATTATTCATTCATTCATTCATTCCCTTAATTTCCCTCCTCACCTGCCCTCACCGTTCCACCATCCTCCTCCTGCAGCACGGCGCCTGTGTGAACGCCATGGACCTTTGGCAGTTCACCCCGCTCCACGAGGCCGCCTCCAAAAACCGAGTGGAGGTTTGTTCCCTGCTGCTGAGCCACGGCGCCGACCCCTCGCTCCTCAACTGCCACAGCAAGAGCTCCGTGGACATGGCGCCGACCCCGGAGCTGAAGGAGAGACTGACGTGTGAGTGTTAATGTGCGCGACACACTCGCTGGGCGTGAACCGCGGCTCTGCTGCTGTTTAGGGCAGGATTTCAATCCGCAGCGTTTCCTTCGTCAGCTCAGTTTGTGTTTTCCAGGTCAGAACAATGTCATCTGAACTGAAAATGTCTGTCCTCTAACAAGAGAACCGTGGTGAGAGCGTAATCCAACCGACCACAGGAAACCAGCCCAAAACACAAGGGGTTATGGGTAAAATGAGGCGATTGCAAGCTTCTCAACATGAAGTGTGAGCCGATGCTCATATTTAACTGTTTCCTCGTGTTTCCTGAATTGGTTTGAACACCACTGAAGAAGAGACAGTGAAGTCCATCATGTTAGAGAAAGTTACAGCCGCACCCTAAAGCTACTTGTGAGTTAAAGAGTTTTCTGTTTACAGGCGTTACTTTGATTGGCATTTGATAATGTGAACCTAAACAAACCAACCACAAAAAATGCATGTAAATACACCATATAAATACACCCACTTAGTCTGTGAATACATTTGCATTGCAGTCAGGCTTTAACTTGACACTGACACTGAATCCCAGAACAGCTCTGTCCTGCACCAAACCGTGCCCTTTGACCCCTGTGTGCAAGAGGGCAAGCAAAATATAATTAGACAGCAGGCAGTGGGAGATGATCTGGCTCACATTTCAGGACAATGTATGCAGGAAAACAGTATAAATTGACATTAAAACACACACGCACGTACGCAGAAAAACACTTAGCAGTGAATAATTAAATCTTCTCAGGCTTTCCAGAGCCGTGAAAAAAAAAAAATCACCACTTACCCTCTGCACTGTGAGTTATTAACGAACCTGTCTTTGGTTTTCATTCATAGCATGACTGCACCTTCACTTCAGTTTGTGAGGACCGAGCCGGTGATTCACAGGCTTTTCCTTTTTTCAACATCCTTGAACAACCTTGACCAATTTTCAGCTGAATGCAAATTGATTTTATTTTGTGTGTTCAGATCATCTCTTACTATAATGCTCCCTTTCATAAACTGGGCTGCATGGCCACAACAAAAAGGGAGACGCACACAACAAACTAATTTATAAAAGAAAAGAGCAAAGAATGAAAACAGCCAAACCGTGTGGAGTCAGTGGAAGCAGGATGTGAGTACATGAGTGCCAAATGTATGGGTGTAGTGTTGTATGGTGCATTAACCGAGGAAAAAAGGTAATCAAACAACCAAGAAGTGTCTGTTAAATGGCAGGATAACCCCTGAGATTTATCTTTTAAGTCGGATACACATGCTGCGATTTTGGGCTGTCCTAGACAAAAGATCACCAGTGTAGAAGAAACGTGCCGATGTCTTTGGTCACGTCTCCAAAACGGCAGTCCTACGTCGCATTGTGAGAGAGGTTCAAAGATGGCTGTTGTCATAGTTTTGCATCCAAACGTAGTCTTGGAAGAAAAAGCATAAAAAAGTATAAAATGATGAACACGACACTGCTGCTAAACCCAAAGATGGAGGGAAAATGAGCACAACGAAATGTTTAGGATTCCAACAAAGAAGAAAAAGATTGCGTTCACATTCTCCTCCCCCTGCTCCGCTTTGGATTTTGTCCAAACACATTAATATCGCTTAAAATTAATAATCAGTATTAATCCCACGATTGCAAGGGCTCCATTCTTGCTCAGCTTCATTGCTTACCACTACAGCGGCGCAGATGGATCACGTACGCTGATGACGTTTTCTTGTATATTGACGTGTAGCCAGTAAGATTCAGTCGCTGTGATCATCACGCAACTGACATACATCAAACTTGATGTTGTTCCCAAGTTTGTTGGATCAGTGTCGCTTGCAGTAAACGTAAAACATTGCTGAAATCTCGCTCTCTGCCACACACAGGGACCGGGACAGAGAGGGTCGCTCAGTTATGTTGGGAAAATTGTTTGAATGAACCTTGAAATGTTGTTGTTGTTGGGTTTTTTTTGTATTTTTCTCTGCTGAGATTTTTTTTTAATCTGCGTGCAGACACAAAAGACTGTATATTTGGGTTCATGCATTCTGTCTTGTGAGCACATTTGAGATGTGTGACTTGCTAATCAAAGAGGCACGGCAGCATAATTAAATTCACGCTATCGGCGTAGCCACATTTGATTACGTCTGCGGCCAGTTGAAGCGGACAAGATAAGTCCTTTGTCTTCGTCTGTGCCAGCAAGCTTTTCTGTAAGTCTTTGAAAGTTAATTAGTGAGTCAGTTATCTTGCCACCTCACTTGTTGCTGTATCTTTTTAGCGAAGCAGATCAAAACAAAAATAATGGCTGCATGAATCATCTGCTTACAACTTCTGGGTAATATTCTCTGCTCATGTTAATCATTTGTTTTTGCAAGACGGCTTTTTTTTTTTTTTCAGCCATGTCTCAATGGGGGAGTCAACAAACTAATATGAATCTACCCCCCAAAAAAGGTTGAATATAGTCAGGTAATCACTTTGGTTCTATGTTGTTTTTTTTTAATCTGGCTATACTCAATATATGGAGTTGATCTAAATGTAATGTTTATTGGCTGTTCTGACATGCACAGAGTAACCCTGGTTCTGTCCATAATGTGGTTAAGGTCTGATTCAAGGTGATTCAGGGCGGTTACTTCAGGTCAAGGATGGGGGTCAAGATAATTTTAACAGATCTGAGTTCCATATTGCATCTGCTTATTGAGTCTGAATCTTTGCATATGCCTTATTGAATCATTTTAGATAAAGTGTCTGTGTGTGAGAGAGAGAGGGTTAAAAGGTCAGAAATATAGCTTGGGGTCAAACCGATTTAGGCTTTAAAAGTAATAAGTAAAATTTGAAAATCAACTCTAAAACCAACAGGCAGGCAGAGATGAGAGGCTAGCTGTAATGTGCTTTTGTTTTCTGGTACCTGTTGAGTCATTCATGACCTTAAGAAGGGCAGTTTCTGCGCTGTGGTGAGCTCTAAAGCCTAACGGGAAAGACTCAATCACAGAGTTCATCATTCATAAAGGCTAAAAGTTTATTTGCAACAATCTCCTGCAGGGCTTTGGTTAAAAAAAAGAAGTTTAGAGATAGGTCTAAGATTGTTAAAATCATCATTTGAATTTACTCCTTTTTATGAGGTTGAATAATTGGATTGTTAAATATCAGGGCACAGTACTGCGAGAAAGAGAACAATTAAATATTAAAAGCTTTAGTATTCGCCAAAGAAGAATTAAAAACTGTACAAGTGTAGATGAGTGGGTAAAAAAAGCAGACAAAGAGACTGACTGATCCTGGTAGTCACTTCTGATCGCCTGTTGATAGTCAGTCCTGTGAATAAATGTGTTCTCAGTCTGCGTCTCTAAACCCTGAAGAAGGCTCTGCCAGAAACGTTGGTCAAGATGAAAGCTAACTGAAGGAGCTGGAGTGTGAGGCCTTCCTTTATTCCAGACATTAATTTGTGTACGCTCGGCAGCACAAACCTCTTTACTGAGGTGTGTGTCCTCAGTGTCCAGTTTGCACAGACGGCAGAAACCAAAAAGTGAAAAGAGTTAAGATGTGAAGTAAACCAGGCCTTTCCATAATCAGAGTTACAACATTTACACGTGTGAACCTGAAACTGGGTTGCTCAAGCACCCGGGCTAAAAACATTTTTAAAAAATAGCTGTTGTCTCAGTTGAATAATATGATGCTACAAATTTTGGCAGTGACGGCAGCCTCTCAGTGACAACAGAGTGACAGGAACGAGGGTGAAAAATGGCTCCGGGCTTCACTTGAGGGAGAAACAAACAACAGAGGCTGCGTTTCCCTCTCATGTCTATCACAGCGTTTGATTCATTGGCGCAGACTTTGTCGATTTGGACACTTAGATCACATTTCCCTTCAAGCTCCGGCGTCTATGTGGCGCTGTTAACATTTTGTCTAAATGTCTGATTAAAAATGTATGAAGGCGGTTGCTCAAATGCATAAATACAGCTGCAGAGACTTCTTTTATCTAGCCTGAGATGTTTCTGAAGCAAAATAGTTTGTAGTTTGTCATCCCCAAGGTGAATTCACTGGCTTCCGCTCCGACTGGAATACTCAGGCTGTTGCATCATACTGTATGTTATTAGCATTTTGCTGAAAGCTTTGAAGTAATCTGTCTGAAGTGATGTTCCGCTGGAGGGACCCAGCAGCTGATAAAGTACATGGGCGCCGAAAACCTCGAAACTCCAGTTTTTTGTGGATTTTCATGTTTTAACTTGAGTTGTGGGCCACGCACTCCTCTGAGGAAATCTTTGCAGGTTTATGAAACCCATCAGATCAGTTTGAAACATTCATTAGCGGTGCAAATCGAGGCTGTGTGCTTGGTTCCTGGCATGTTGATGTTTTTGAGACAAGTTTACTGTGTGTAACAGTACGACTGAAGGTTTTCTGTGTGAAACAGACCTCAGCAGTCCGACGTAACCTCGACTACAAACCTTTGCCCAAACAGGGAATTCCAGATCCAGCACTTTTATCCCCGTTTGGGATAAATCCACGAGGTTTCCACGTCTTCACCCTGTTACAATCTGTGATTTAAGCTGGCGTTTAAAACTTGGACGTTTTTATCTGCACGTTTCTCTCTTAGCCGGCTGTTTTGTCAGCAGTTTTTCCTGATAAATTTACGGCTACAATCCTTCTAGCTGCTGCCGAGCCATAAAAAAAACATAGGTGGTTAGCAGCTACCATATCCCCTTCCCCGTCCGATCTGTTTTCGGTTCAAGACGACAACAAGAGTATAAAATCACTCCGGCTCTGCATGGGTGGGGGGCAACCACTGAGCTGTTAGCACTTTAGTTTTTAAAGCTGGTTATAAAAAAAAAGGCCATAAAAGTTCTTTTTCATATACAAACACAAGTCCAAATGTCCAATTATTTTTGAGGAAAAAACATTTGTTTGTCCTGTAGACGATTTTTTTTTTTGTTTGTTTTTTTGCTGACAGATGATGACATGGCCTCTGAAGCATATGTAAGCTAATTCATCTTGTCTTTCTCTCCCTCTCTCTCGCTCCCTGTGTGTGTGTGTGTGTGTGTGTGTGTTTGTTCAGATGAATTCAAGGGTCACTCGCTGCTTCAGGCAGCACGGGAAGCTGACATGGCCAAGGCTAAGAAGACCATGGCCCTGGAGATCATCAACTTCAAACACCCTCACACACACGAGACCGCGCTGGTGAGATGCCCACACACACACACACACACACACAGATTCTTGCGCTGATGTAGACATGCTAAGATGCAGATGTGTGTGTTGTAGCATTGTGCCGTAGCGTCCCCCCACCCCAAGAGGAAACAGGTGACCGAGCTGCTGCTGCGGAAAGGAGCCAACGTCAACGAGAAGAACAAGGAGTGAGTAAAGTGCGAGATTTATCCGTGGTTGGTTCATGCCTCCTGGACGTGACCGGGGGCTTTCAGCCGGTGTGGGGCCGTGCAGCCGGGTGTGTTTTAACAAGTGGCTCTGAAATAACACGGACGCACACACACACACCTCCTGCTATTATTGGCCGAGTGGATAAGCAGGAAGGATGTGGGCGGGGAAGCGGGAATGAAGGGGAGGACTTCCGCAAAGGAGTTGGACTTAGTTTTAGATTTAGAAAAGTTAAATAAATGTCCTCTGAGAGGCGATATGTGGTCGACAGAGGCTCGTGCACGCGGCTTGCACGCCTGGTTGTATCGGTGTTGCAGGATGCATGAACCAAACCTTCATCTGCAGGTGAAATATCTCATCTGGGACAAAAAGAAATCAGTGGAAAACCCTTGCTAGTTTATGGTAAAGGTGATTTTAAGCCAACGAAAGATTAAGATCTGAGAGATCTCCGTGCAAATTCAGCATTTATGATCTCTCTCTTTTTTTGCTTTTCCCGACCTCAAAACACTCTTCATGCTCATCCTCTACCTCCTAATTCCTCCCTCTCTTGCTGCTTCTGTAGTTTTATGACTCCGCTTCACGTGGCGGCAGAGAGAGCTCACAATGACATCATGGAGGTGCTGCAGAAACACGGCGCCAAGGTAAGCCAACACCGTTCCTTTTACATTTTACGTTTTTTTGTTTTTTTTCAGCTGTGAATCATCCGTCACTTCATCCATCTGTTCATCCGTCCAGCCACCTGTCCGTCCGTTCCGCTCCCTCCGTCCGCCGTCTCCTCTCCGCTTCCTCTTTAATCCGTCACTTTTTAAATGTCAAGCGGTGCTCTTCCACACAGCCCCTGTCAGCGGACTCGGATGAAAAATGTCGGTCCGTTCTCCATCCATCACCCGCACATGAATCTGAAAAGTAAATTACGACACTTCATCACCAAATAACTCCTGCAGTGCACTGGAAATCACAGACTGATGATATGTAAAAGCGGAAGAGTGCCTCAGGCCGGAGGTTTCTTCTGAATTTATTGTTAGTTTTTAGTTGGGATCGGGGTGCAAGTTGTAGAGTGGAGTTACTATTTTCAGGTCGGAGCTAAAGGTCACACGCTCAGCAGCGGGGGAGGTGCTGCTGAACGAATGCCCAGGATGCCTGCAGGTGTCATCATTCAGATTTGTGTGTGTGTGTGTTTACGCGTGTGTGTGTGTGTGTGTGTTTGCAGGTGAATGCCCTGGACACGCTGGGTCAGACGGCGTTGCATCGCGCCGCGCTGGCCGGCCACCTCCAGACCTGCCGGCTGTTGCTAGGATACGGAGCTGACGCCTCTCTGGTGTCACTGCAGGGCTTCACCGCCGCTCAGATGGGAAATGAGGCCGTCCAGCAGATACTCAATGGTATGCCAGCCTGTGTGTGTGTGTGTGTGTGTGTGCAGTGCCGTTGCTATGCGCTTGCTACCATACCAGAAGGTTTTGTCCAGTATTGGTGGTTGAAGGCAGTTAGCGGTGCTTTTCAACTGCAGCAACATTTTTTGCTTTTATTATTTTTGATGGATTTGTGTTTCCTCCCAGTTTTTTTTTTTTTTTTACATCTGTCAGGGTAAAAAAAAAAAAAAAAAAGCTTCAGAAATAGGATTTTAGTCCATCACAAGACACTGAAACTCTCCATGGAAACAATTATGAGATTATTTCAGTGTTAGTAGCTCTTTAAAGACCTCATGAAATCAGTTCCTTACTTTGCTGCTGTGATGTATTTGCTGTTGAAACCAACGGGACAGTCCAAAGCCTAAGCCCTAACCCCAGTGGGATATCTCTTTAGGAGAGAAACACAGTTTTATATGAAGGGATAAGGTGGATGAGAGAGGATGTTTTACAGATTGCAGCAGCGATCAGAGAGGAATTTAATAAAAGATCAATATCGGCCTGAGATATTAGAAAACCTTGTCTGTTGTTTTTTGCCACTGCACCGTGATCTTTAAGAATTACATTCGGATCCAGATCAGCCGATACGTCGTCCTAACTGCAGTCCCTCAGCCACACCACTCAGCAGCACGTTCTCCTACATTTTGTGGAATAAAAGAAACGGGATGACTCGAGCCCGTCCCCGTCCGCCGCTGCTGAGGCGCCATTGCGAAAGACACTCCAGCGCCAGTCGTATAAATTTGGTCATTTTAACCAGAGGGAAATTGGTTTTCCTCCCAATATTTAGTTATCAAGGAAGAATAATTTGTTCTTCTCCTGAAATCACCCCAGGCTGTACTGCAAGTCCGTTTGAATCCACCAGCCGACGGAGCAAATCTGTGCAGGGAATGTGAAATGGAAATGTTCTCCGTTGCACAGATGCCACTGAGCAAGGCGGTCAGTCTCCAGTAGTTTGCAGTTGCTCACCAGTTAAAGGTTGTGGTCAAACTGGGACGTTCCCAGAGGAGAAATGTGTGCAGCTGTTAGAATGAGAAAGGGTTAGGGTTAGGGTTAGGGTTAGACAGGAGCGACGAGCAAGATAAGCCTGGTTCTCCAACGTTCTCCTGTATGTTTGTGTTCTGCAGAAAACATTCCAGCGAGGAACTCCGATGTGGACTACAGACTCCTGGAAGCAGCTAAAGCCGGAGACTTGGACACCGTCAAGGTAGCTTGTTTTATTTTCTTCAGTGTCACATTTTGACCCACTTTCACCGCACAGCTTTCCTGTACATCGGCTTCCTGCTCACAGCTCAGTGTTTGTTGTTTCCCACAGCTCGTCTGCTAACTCCTCCCTGTCAGTGAGTTTATTGACGACTTGATATTGACGTTTCGCTTAGCGAGCCCAGTAACTCACATTTGATCCGACACTGAAGTCTCTCAAACAAGGACAGGCTAATGGCTTCGCAGCATCAACTGACGATTATACTTCCATCTGATTATTGCGATCACGTTTCAAGCTGTTGGTCCATTCGGCTTGACACGATGTGACTCCAAGGAGCACAGATGCACTGTTAATCAAGATCTCAGCCGTCGGCAACATTAAATCTTGATTGTTTGAAAAGTGCATCAGTGAGAACTGCCAACTTCATGCGTCAAAATCTCTGAAATGAATCCAGGACAAAAATGTAGTGGGCTGGAAGCCCAAATATTAAGACCGCATGGGAAACACTGAGTGTTTCATAACACACAGTGTTATAGTGTCCCACCCACCCCTCGCAATGCATACCATCTTATGTAATCTGGATCTGACCCCCATGCTAAATACTTAATTATGAAACTGCTTTTCATTTGCCTTTCGTGTCTTGAGAATGAGGCTTTTTACCCATTTCAACTAAGCTGGAAAGTCAGTTTTGAAATCCAGAAAATCTCAGCACTTGACAAAGTAATTATTTAGTCACTGGTATTGATCAACATCCCTATCAACCCTTACAAATATAATGTGGCATTTTGTACAGCGGGGCAATAAAAATAATAGATTGTGCCCTTTTTAAAGGTTTGGAGTAAGAAATACCAGGACCTGTGTGACAAACTCGGGTAACTGCAAATTTGGACATGGACAAACTCATGAAAATGTATTTTTGTAAAATCTCGGTAATAAAAAAAACTTTGTCAAGCTGCAGTGACTCTTTACAGGTCATCCAACATTGACATTAATGATGGTAGATGGTAAACACACAGTAATAAGAGGATGAATTTTCAAATAGAGGAGAGCTGAGACCCAGGCCAACAGTGATGTATTACCTGCAGACAGTCTGAATACCGGAACCATTTAAATTCAATAGTGTCCAGTGTGAGCAGTGAGGATCAGACCTCTTCATTAAATCAAAGATCAGGAAAGGGCTGTGGGTTCTGTCCGTTCATCTGAGCCTCTGCTGCCTGTTTTGGATGAAACTTTGGGGAACGATGGATTTTGAGCCTGTGGTCCGGTACTTTGGATATAAACTGGATCGGCCCGCCACAGCGCCACCACCAGGCCAGCGGGGCCCTGAACTTAACACTCAATATCTCAGACACTGCTGGGTCAAACGAACCTTTGGGGAATGATGTGGTTTTCCACACCTTTTAAGCAGCAATGTCTCAAGACGCTGAACATTACCGGAAAAAAATACCAAAAATTACACCCAGGGCGACTTGCACCGGCCGTGTGGGACGTCGCCTCGGCCCCTGTGGACTGTGGAAATGTCCCGACCTTTGTGATTGTTCCTGTTACTTAATGGCGTCCCGGTTGTTGTGATTTGGTTAAATGTCAGAGTGATGTCGTTTGGCCCAGATTAAATTATATATGCTCATGTGTTTGTAGCTTACACATTGATTTTTGTAGAAATTGCAAACCTGTACTGCCTCACAAGACTTAGTGTTTATCTTACTGTAACACTGGCTACGATTTGGACCGGCATAACACAGAGAGTGGCCCTTACGATCCAAAGCGTCCCACAGTATCATGAGTGCGTATATTAGGGCTTCATTGTCGAAAGTCAGGGGGTCTTTACTAAAAAAAAAAGAGCAGAGTGGGTCAGTAGGAAGGGGGTTGGTGTGTGTAAATACATGAAAAATCCTCTTGTGGCATCAAGGAGGATACCTGTAGTTCTTCATGCTCAGCTGTCTGCCTGCCGTCCACAACGGTAAAAAAAACAAAAAAAACTGATTGATTTCTACTGACTCTTCTTGTTTCACTCCATTTTGCTTTCCCGCCTCACGCGCTGAACACTTGGAGAAAAATGTTTTGAGGAATGCCGCGTGCCCAGGCGTTCCTCAGGGGTTGGCTGAAGAATCGCCGCAGTATTTTAACGGCCTCAAACAATTTGGGGAACTTTTGAATGCTCGGTACATATCATCCAACCAGCACGTGCCTAGTGTTAACATCTGGGAAGCTTATGAAAGTATTTGACGGATGTATTTGGCGCAGTAGAGCCTTTACCTCCCTGGAAATGTCAGTCATTTTTTTTTTATTGAGATGAACGGCCTCCCTCGATGAAGGTGTGTCGGTGCTGCTGCGTCTGTAGTCTGATGCTTTGGCAGGTTGGCAGGGATCGCACTGGAAATGAAGATGAGCTCTGGTGTGGCTTTCTCTTGACTGTCTCTTTTTACACACACACACTCAAACACACACACACACGCACACACTGGCTGGCTGAACTGCTGATTGACGTGTCAGGAAAAATAGCGCTTCTCTCCATTCTTGGGATCATTTGTATTATCCGTCCCAGTCTTGCCCGATTAGGGCGGTCACACTAAATGATTCTTCTTGAGTAAACGCTTCCCGGCCCCCGTCGGGAAACCCCCGGCGCGAGGTGACGAGGCAAACGTGAAGACGGGGCATCGCACCCCCGTCTGGTTCTGTCACTCAAAATGATTTTTCTATTCGCAGAGAGCAGTTCACTGAAAACACAGCTACAGCGGAGATCTTTTGTTTTTTGTTTTTTACAGTTGGCATGACAGATGTTTTTGGAAGTGACAGTATTACCAGAGAAACACTGGTGGAGAATTGCGGCTGACACATCTTTCACTTCATTCGTAATTGCTTCTTTTTGTGGATCAAAACAGGCCGGCTGCCGTTTCATAAGCACTCATGTAGGCGGCTGTTGTTGTGAAAAAGGGACTTCTTTTACGGTTCGGCTTCTTTTTCCCGTTCCTGTAGCTCAACTCCCATTGGTTGTTACCACGGCGACCCTGTTTTCACTGTTTCACTTCAGACAGAAATAGAAATGGAGACCTCAGAAATCTCTGTATTCAGAAGAAACAGAGGTAAAAAGAAACGTCCAAAGTGCCCAGTCATGAGCCCGTACACTGCAGGATCATCTGACTTAAAATACACCTAGAGAATAATAACAAACTGAATCTCCAAATCTATAAAAATGAAAGAAGCAAGTGAACAAATAAGCCAGTAAAGCGTAAAAGCAAGCACATACGTTCATCCATTTATTTTTCTTTACCTGTTTATTCCGTCTCGGGGTTGCAGGGGGCGGTTGCCCATCCCAGCATGCATCGGGCAGATGGCAGGGAAGCGCTCATTCACATTCACACCTGAGAACGGCTCAGTCTGGAGTCCACCTGACCTGCATGTTGTTTGTTGTGTAGGAACCCGGAGCACCCAGAGGAACATGTGCGGGTCTGCAGCCTGCACACAGATAGGATGACAGTGCACCCGCTGAGCCACTGAGCCGCCCATAAATACATAATAAGTGTATAAATATTACAGTTTGTAGCGTGAATGGATATTTGGACATGTGCAAATATGAAACCCATATTAAAAAATACACTCAGTCGAGCTCGTGCCTCCACCAACAATATGCAATTGTCAAAAGTTATTCACACTCACCGCCACGCCAGTTCTTCCTTGCTCCATAATCAGGCTTTCCACCAACGGTCATGCAAATCCATTCATAACTTTTTGCGATATCAAATAAATGAACGAACATAACCCCCATTAAAGTCCACTGGTGGAAGTCAAAAATGATCCCCAGATCTGTTTTGCAATATGAAACCAGACATCATCTGGGATTTTTGGATATTGTAATATGGTGATATGGAATAAATCTTGTCTTTTTGTGTTTTTAGAGGCTGCCTCACAGTTAAGAAATGCAATATTCTGAACGTATTAGCTATTCTACTATTTGCTTCTACCTGTTTAGTCATCATAGCCACATTACAAATTATTTCTAGTTTGACTGTGACAACGATGCAGAACGAGACAAAATCTCTTGCGGTATTGTCACACTTTATTAATTAATTTAGTCAGGGTTTTTTTTGTGTGTATTGTATTTTCAGTTCATTAATACTCGGAGGCTGGCACAGTAGAAGTCGAGCTTGTGCCCTCAAAGCTGAACAGAAGATTCCCTTTATACTCCAGTTCAGTGTCTCGCTCTTATCTGGTATCGCCTGCTCTGTTGATTTTTTTTTTCTTTTTTTTTTTTGTCC
>OMLB01039816.1:17843-28233 GCA_900302555.1 Myripristis jacobus | reverse complement strand
CAGTCAGTCAAATTATATTTAAACCTTATTTGTCTAATTAAAAAAAAAAAAAAAGGAAAAAAGACAAATGTTGCAGTTCATAGTGTTAACCACAACAGTAGATTTCTTTTTAAGTATTATTCAAAGAATTCTGAATAATTCACTTCAAAGCGTTTCATACGATTCAGGCTTATGCGAGAGTCATTCCATTGATTTCTTTTAGCAGATTGATTCAGTTGAACCGGCAGAATTTATAATCAGTGTATCAATGCACTGATTGAATCGTTACACACCTGTAAAGAATCCTTGGATACTTTAATGTACTGAAAATTGCGAAATTTAAACTTAAAACATCCATTTACAAAAATCCTGTTGGTCAAGCGTGATTACGTGTAGGACATATGGGCGATGCAACAATACAACCGTGTCTGATCACTCTCGCTCAGACAAGCGTACCAATGCCAAAATGACGAAAAGCGACAAATTGTTCTGAGATGAGCCCTCCATTTCTGAGAAACTTTATGAATGGGGTGTTCCTCTTACCCTGCAGGCAGTCATCTATATGAATGTCAAAGGAACAGCGTACAAGCGAGACCATATGTCTCAACCAAGGAACTGGCATGCATTTGTTTTCCAAGCAGTTTTGGATGGGATTTTGACTGTGGGTTGGTGTTGGCAGATAAAGCTTGTCTCTTCAGGAATAGACATAGCTCTATGAATGCCACATGTTAAAATAAATATATCCATACGAGAAGTAGTATCATACTCATAGATTTTATCAAGGATTTAACAAGCCGATGAGGCTTGAAAATGCTGGGATGGATGGATGGATGGCTGGAAGATGACGCTTTACTGAGTCCCATGGCCAGATTAGGACATTGCAGCAACAATAGCAATAGGATTCAGCAGTGACCAAAACACACATTAGTAAACTATATCGAATCAAAATAATAACAGTAACAATAACAGTGATATACAGTTTAGAGGTTGAGGGAGAATGTGCAACAATACATCATTCAGATGAGCAGCAGCCTCTATAGGCCATCACTCCATCCACATTATACGACATGGGTGACTTGTGAATATTGAAGGTAGCAAAAGGTCATCTGCCAGCGAGCTTGAGCTAAGCACCAAATTCACCAAGACCGATCCCTCATTGAGAACTGCATTCAGCCAAACGAAAGCTTTATTGATCCTCCTAAGTACTAATAAGATTGGACGTAGCGTTCCCCAACACCACCGATATTCTCTTCTAAGTAAATCAAGGGATTAGATTGACACACACATCCCTCTTATCCCCTCCTGTTACTATGTGTGTGTATGTGCATGTGTATGTGAGTGTGTGCGTGTGAGTCAGGCAGCCTCAGGCGAACAAAGAAATGGAGGGGAATGAGAGAAAAGTTGGGATTGAATGAGAGAAAAGACGCACCTAAAGGACTTATAGGGTCCCCGCTGAGGCTGTGAGGCAGAGGTAGAAAGGCCCACAAAGGGGAAGAGAGATGAGGGCTGTGACGGGCAGGCCATCACATCTACTGGGGGACAAAAGAGTAGGGTGACAAGCAGCTGATGGACAGAAGGTCCATTTCCACTCGCACAAAAGAACCGGGGAGATGAAGCAGATTAGCAGCTCTTTATGCCCATTGTGAAGGCTCTAAATGATAAGATTTCCCCCTTTTCCATCCCACACTGTGTGTGTGTGTGTGTGTGTGTGTGTGGGTTCACACAGGGGCTTGCAAGCCCTGTCTCTCTCTGTCTTTTTCTTTTTCTTATATACATACGCACACTCCATCTGGCTCATAAGCCACCTTTTTCACTCACATACAGGTACAGCAAACACACACACACACACATGCATCTTTTATTCTTCCTTTTAGGCAGGGCAGATGTGACAGCTGGCTTTTGATTCACTTCCCGTCTCTTTTTGACATCGAACCAAAGCCTGAATTTATAGACTTGAAGCCCCTCGTCTTTAAAGATTATGTTCTTTTTTATCTTCCTTTGACTGCAGAATTACTTGATTCACTGGAATAGGTAAGCTTGGCTTACGCTGCTGTGGTGAAAGTAATCAAACACTCATTCACTGTTTTAAAAGGGCTTTAATACAGCAGCAAAATTGTGCGCTGTAAGCAGTTTATATCATGCCATTTTTATCACATTGTTATTCTTTTCAGTGTCCAAAAATATTTTTCCCCATCAGTGGTGATGGGGGATTATATACTGTTGATGAATTGTTCCTTTAGGCAGAGACAGTGAGATATTCTAATTATACCTTTGTATTTGATGCCATCTTGTGATCAAGTTTTGGTATTGCAGGCTGTCATTTTTCCAGTTTCCCTAAAACCGTGTTGCTGTATGGAGTCAGAGATATGCCAGTCAAAGATGTCACTGAATTATTAAAGCCATCTCAGAAATTTTACAAAAAAAAAAAAAAAAAAAATCTTCCATCCAAAAAGTAAGTATGGCTCTTAGGAGACTACTATCCTTTTAAAAACAAATGACAATAAATCAAGCATTTCATTTTACTTGTCAGTAAAAGGTGAAAAAAAAAAACATTTTAGAAAACTGGAAATCTGCCCCTCCTCCCACACAAAGACACTGGATCAATGAATTGACATCATACTGTAATCCAAAGAAGAGCCTGCACAATGTTAGGAAAAGTCATTACTTAGGAAGATCTGGAGAGCCTCTGCCTTACCTCGATTTAAATGTGATGGCTGATGCACAATTGCTGCTTTACATTCACCTGGACTTAACTGTATTTTGCATTCAAGCATTCGTTCACATTGATATTTCACATTCTTCTGCTGTTCAATACTGAGTGCAAATAAACCAAAAGCAGGTCTTTTTGTGCTGTCATTGTGATTTTACAGGAGTAAATTAGAGTATTGCCGTTTTCTTCTTAGTTTAGTTTATTGATGTATTTTATTTTACCCAGTCTTGTTGAAAAATGTTTTAAAATCATTACAAAAAATGTAACGGGAAAAAAAACTTGTATTATTTTACACGTGAGTTATTAACGCTTAAAAATAAGTGCTGAGGCTTGTTATTATGAGTTCCGTTCGCCGCCTCCAGGGGGCGCTCCTGTCCGGGCCATGCAGCAGTGTTGTGTAAACTGTCGAGTGCCGAGTCATGGATGGTTGTTGCTCAACAAGCGTGCGACAAGGACGATCACAAAGCTGAGTAAGGAAACGCAGCAAGATGACTGAAACCACCGGCAGCTAAAAAATCATCTGATCTCTGGTCAGTGCTTCTCGTTTCAGTCGGTCGTCGTGTGAAAGCTTCGCAAAACAAAGACATCTATCCGTGCTAACCGTTAGCGGACCTGCTAGCCTCTCAGCAGTCACCTCTGTCAATGAGACCGGTTTGCATCGCAGAGGTAAGACAGGCTCCACTTGTGCGTAATGAATCATTACCTACATATTTTCAGCTATTCATTTACCCCTTTTAGCTCTGAGAATTGGGTTAGTTAACGTTACAGTGCCGGCTGCCCGCTGACTGCTACACATTGGTAATTTATGACCACCAGCAGCTAAATCAGGTGCAATAGTGAACCATGACTCAAGGACTAAACTTGTCAGTGAAGTTCACAGCCCAAATTAGCAGGACAGGAAAGGAGAGCGGGCCATGCCTGCTGTCTGCCACTGTGGATGTAACATGCAAAATGTGTGTTTGAGAGAGAGACTTGCTCTGCTTCCATGATAGGCACTGCAGTGTATTTTCTTTTGCCCGCTTGGGATGTTTTGACTGTTCTGTCTGGCACATGTTGGTGCATGCTTGCCCAGTATCAGTATGTCTTGAAAAATGACTTTACTTCTCCCTAGGTGCAGCCATGGTGTTTGTGCACAGCTACTGCGAAGCCAATTCCTCTATTTCCCAAACCTGGGTGGATGAGGGCATTTCCCCCTGCTTCTACTTCACCCTGGTTCCCACCGTCTTGCTCACCATTGCCTTCTTCCTTGGCACAATCCACTGCATTTGCTACCAGCGATATGGCACCACGATGGAACCCAAGTTTATCCCGCGCTCCCGCCTCTACGGCCTCCAGCAGGCCACCTCTGCCCTCCTCCTAGTCCAGTTTCTGAGCGGGATGGTGTGGCAGGCTGCCAGTGGAGGGGAGCTGCCTGGCTACGTGATGCTGTATGGCTGGTTCTCGGTGCTGGGCTGGGCCTGGGCCATAGCTTTGCTCAGGCTGGAGAGACGCAGGGTCCTCGTTATGGACCGGACGAGGGGCCACAGCACTGTTCTGCTGCTGTTCTGGGCTGTGGCGTTCTCAGCCGAGAACTTGGCCTTTGTCTCCTGGTATAGTCTTCACTGGTGGTGGGCGCTGGAGAACCAGAAACAGCAGGTGAGAGAGAAGATGCAGACTTATCTATGTGTGTGTCTGTCCATCTATCTTAGTCCAACAGTGATATCTACTCGATAATGGCCAATACTGATATGCCATCACTGATACTGTGTCAACATGTTGGCCCATCCTTACTAAAATTGATTTATTGAACCAATCAGCCATGTAAATTGCTGTACCAGACTGGCCATATTTTCAAGACTGAAAGATAACCGAGGTTAAAAACAATACAAAATGTGGAATTCTATGTCTGACCTCAGTTTCTGTATGGCATGCTATGTTTTTTTAGGCTGGAGTTGGTCGAGCCTACTGTAATTAGATTATGTGCAGTGCTTCAGTATATTATGCCAAATGCTGTTTATATATTGCAGCTTGGTCAGAAATGTGAAATGTTTATCTCAAGCTCACTTCTCTTAAGTCGATCAAACACCACACTGTGTAGTTTTTCCTGCGTGATAATAAATGCCATTCACTATCAGGTGTATTTGCCCTTTATGGTGCCTACCTTATGTATCTTCACAATCTAATGGGCCAAAGGTTGGTTTCCTAACAGAGATAGGTGTGCCATTTGTTTGACTGTGTCTCAAAGCTGTGCCTGCTGTCTTAATTCAAAACTGGCAAAATGGGTGGAGGAGCTGGCATGACAAAAATGCATGAGGTTTACAGAAGTGAGAGGGAAGCTGAGTCTACATTTGCTGAGTCATGCCTCAGTCAGAAAGACTATCACTTCCCAAATACTGTGGTGTTAACCAATCAGATGGCGCAGCAAAATGTGGCTCCTCCTACTCTGAGTCAGCTTGTTGTTGATAAACTACTCAGCTGTGTATTTGGCTGTACTTGACCTTTACTTAAAATTTCCTTGTGTAATCTACTGGAATCCTCAATAGTATATTCTGATGTGTAACCCAGAGTTTTGATCATTTTTAATAAAAATAAAACAGACATATGACCTAGATGGAATGAACCATAATTTAATCCAGTTAATCCATGTTGTTTAGTCATATTTCACATGTACAGTCATTTCATCTGCATTAACTGCACATCTCCCCACCATCATTTGCCCCTCAACTCTGATGCGGCGTCCATACTGATGGGCCTGTTATTCACTTTGAACCCTTCAGGTGCAGTTTGCCCTGTGGCTGATACGCTACATCAGCACTGGGCTGCTCTTCTTCATTGGTCTGAAAGCTCCAGGGTTGCCGCGGAGACCGTACATGCTACTAATCAATGAAGAGGAGCGCGATGTAGAGCAAAGCGCACAGGTAATGGTGAATGCAGAGCACGGCGAACTTGGCGAGATTCCTTGATATATTTTTAATCATCATAGCATTGAAAAATACCAATCAGGCTTCAGCAACTGTATTTCAGCCTCCATTCTTTTAAAACACCCAATATTTCTGTGTATCCTCCATGACAAGTACATCAATTTGGCTCTGTTTTATTCTAATCACATTCTCTGTGTTGTTGCTCTGTTTAAAGTCTCTGATGTTCTGTGTCTCTGCCCCAGTCCCTTTTGGGTAGATCACAGGAGAACCAGTCCACCTGGCAGGACTTTAGGAAGAAGGTGCGTCTGCTGGTTCCCTACATGTGGCCGCGGGGCAGCATCCTCCTCCAGCTGCTGGTCCTCTTCTGCTTGGGACTGCTGGGTGTCGAGAGGGCTATTAATGTCTTTGTGCCCATCTACTACAAGAATATAGGTGAGGACATACTCTTAGGTAACTTTATAGATTCAGTTTTAGAGCAGCTCCTCAAGCAGTGGGGCTTTTTTGTCACCCCATTGTCAAAACTATGACTTTTTTGTAATGAGCTTGGGGACAACACTACTGTTTGTTATCTCTATTTGGGATGCAGGTCAAATAAGTTCAGGAGGCCCTGCTTGTGCCATTAGCTCAGTTAATAAGAATTTGTCTCACATACCATTATACAACACAAAGTGTTTATAATCCAAGTACAATAAACTTCAGCAAAACAAAATTAAAATAGAGTGCACAGGGTGTCCCTGTGTCCCAATTGGCGAACATTCCACATGTCTTTCCCCTTCCTGTTTTCATATTTTCTGTCTCTGAACTCTCAGTTAAATGTCCTCAAAAATAAAAAACAGTGAAAATGGCCTGTAGCACAGGCAGACCCATCAAGTTAAACATTTGCGTTTCCTCGGGATGGGTGCAGCAGTGAAACAAGACATTCTGGTCCCGACAGCTTTTAGCCCCTCTCTACAGGACAGAGGGAGGAATACAAATTGCCTGTGTGTCAGAGAACACCTTCCCCATGTCTTTTCTTATCCCATCCATCTTGTTTATCTGCTTCATCTTCTAGCCGAAAGCCTGCCGTCTCTCCCCTCCTTTTTCTTTCCTCATCCACCTCTGTCTTTCTTCCTCTCTCAGTGAATGACCTGACTGACAGCAAGAGCTGGACCACTGTGGCCACTACAGTTTGTATCTACGTCCTGCTCAAGTTCATGCAGGGCGGAGGGGCAGGTATGTCTGACTCTTTCTGCAGAAAAAATAAGGATTTATTTAAAAAACGAAAAGCATTTATCACATGATTTTAGTCTACTTTTCACTTATTTACTCAATATTTACCCTCGGTGCCCTCTCCTCCCAGGTGCATCAGGATTTGTCAGCAACATGCGCTCTTTCATGTGGATCCGGGTGCAGCAGTACACCAACCGCATCGTTCAGGTGCGCCTGTTCGCCCACCTGCACTCCCTCTCTCTGCGCTGGCACCTGGGACGCAAAACCGGTGACGTCCTGAGGAGCATCGACCGTGGAACCTCTTCCATTAACAGCCTGCTCAGGTGAGATCTGTTAGTGTGGCTCCCTGACATTTTGACGGTGATGATGATGATGATGATGATATAGCAGCCCTGGTAGGGAAATTTTGTGTCTCACAGCAGAAGCATATATATTTTTTAAGAATATGGCACAAAATTGAATTAGAAGTTAATTTCAGTTTCAGTTATACTATCCATCAGCTTTGTACAGAGGTGTACTGACTGGCCTTATGATTCCAATGAAGTAGTATTATTATTATGTACTATAATGGTTAATATACCATATCTTGGAATAACCAAGCCTTGTATCATCTTTCTTCCCATAATCACAATCTTTTACATGCTATTTCTTCATTACAGAAATTTTTAAAAAAAATGCAGAATTGTAGGATAAAGTTTGTGCCTAGACCCAGTGACTTTTTTCCTATTTGAATTTGAAGGTAAAACTGACTTGGTTATCCCTCTCTCTCTTTCCTCTGCAGCTACATAGTGTTCAGCATCTTCCCGACCATCGCTGACATTGTCATCTCCATCATCTACTTCATCACTTACTTCAATGCCTGGTTCGGCCTCATTGTCTTCGTGTGCATGACCCTCTACCTCAGTGAGTCGTGAATTCTCAGCCACAGATATCCAAACCGCTTATTTTGTGTGATACCAGCTGTCATACTGTCAGCAGCATAATGTTGGTTCAGAGCCTCAGTTGGGGTAATTGCAGGGGTTTTCCACAAAGCCCTTGATTTTGGTAATTTGCACCGGAGTCCAGGGTCAGTGTCGCTGTAACTGCCAAGAACAAAAAATGTCCAAGATTTTGCCTGGCTTGTGTTGTACTACAAACATACTGACAGCTATAAGCTCATGTCAAACAGTAACAACAGTACATGTGATGTATAAGGACATACAATAGATAGAGGGCCTTATGCACTCCAAACAAAGGTTGCATTTAATTTGTAGCACCTTCTGTGGGTCATTTTAAAGAGTGAAGAGCTTAGTGGATCATAAATCTAAATATAATGTTCGTATGTTATTGTATTTTTTTTGCCATCCAGCTCTGACCATCATCATCACTGAGTGGAGAACCAAGTACAGACGAGACATGAATCAGCAGGACAACAACGCCAAATCAAAAGCCGTGGACTCCTTGTTAAACTTTGAGACAGTACGTTGAACCTTCTGTCATCTGATGACTCCTGATTCATCAAAAAGTTGTGACATCACTTCAGGATGTTTCAAGATGTTGCAGTTTATTTTGCTCGTTTTGCCTCCTCCTCAACAGGTAAAGTACTACAACGCAGAAAGCTATGAAGTCAGTCGCTTTGAGGACGCCATCTTGAAATATCAGGTAACATAAAAGTGTCAGGCTGAGTTTGCTTTTCGTCCCAAACAGAAGTCAACATCACTTTGTTAAAAACTCCAGTGCTTAGCTTAGGATGCTAACATTTGTCTAATAGTTTAAAAAACAATCTACATTTAATCAGAGAGCAAAAAACAGTGGTTACAGTTCTGCTTTATGGATGCTAGCAACAGACATTTCCACACACATGTTTTTAACTCTTGTATTGCATCTCGTTCTCCTCCTGCTCCAGGTGTCAGAGTGGAAGACCCAGGCCTCCCTGGCCTTCCTGAACCAAACCCAGAACCTCATCATCGGGTCAGGCCTGCTGGCTGGCTCCCTGCTCTGTGCCTACTTCGTCACTGAAGGAAAGTTTAAGGTACACGTCATCCATTTCACTACTCACACACTTCTATTTATGTTTCACTTTTATGGGAGATCATCTTTGTTTAGCATGTATTATTTCTTCCTAATGAATTCTTTATCAGTTGACATTATTAGGACATTAATTTTGAAAAGGTTTCACTAAAGTCATTTTGACCTTGTTCCCCTCTTTTTTTTCCCCTCTCATACTCCTACTTTACTTGTTCTCCATTAAAAAAAGAAACCCTCTGCCAGCAAACCCCTGGTGAATTGAACACTTTGAAGATGCTGCTTTGAAATAGAGTGTAAATCCCCCTAGAGTTTTACGGATTGAATGTGAAGCACAAGAATGCTAGTTTGAGTTTTTTCCTGTTTCATGTTAACCATGAAATAAATCCTCTGATCCTAGGTGGGGGACTTTGTTCTCTTTGGCACCTACATCATCCAGCTGTACACCCCCCTCAACTGGTTTGGAACCTATTACAGGTAAGGGTGGCAGAAAGTGCTTTGTGGTCTGTAGAGTAGGATTAAGGTCAGTTCACTTTAAGTTCATTCAGTTTCCATAAAGATTTTCTTAATTAAAAGATTCATACACCTTGTTCGATAACAAACTTATTATCAATATAAGGGTAAATGAATGTGCTATCATTTATATATGAATAGTTGTTTAAATTTATATATTTGAACTGACTTCACAGCAAAAGCTCGGTCTTCTTTGTTGAGTGTTGTTCATTATAAATGCCTGTTGTTTTTCTCTGCAGAATGATCCAGAATTCTTTCATCGACATGGAGAGCATGTTCAAACTATTCGAGGAGGAGGAAGAGGTATATTCTGAAAACGACTGATGTTTGGACTGTGTTTTCACTTTTAGAACTGGATTTTGATTCTTAACGTTTTCGTGTATTTCGCGCATTTGCTCCTTTTATGCAGGTCAGAGACGATATCAATGCAGGCAACCTCCTCTACAAGCTGGGAAAAGTGGAGTTTGAGAACGTTTATTTCAGCTACGTAAATGGGTAGGTTCACATTTGTTGTCAAATTATGCAGCGCCTCCACTGCCGCTTCTGATTCAGTATAATGAAGGAAATAGCTATTCCCTTTTTTTTCCCACCATTAGTGTTTCTTTGATTGTCTGCAAGGTTTCTGTGCCAGTGTTATCATTAGCCACCTAAAATGTCTATCAGTGACACAGTCACCTGGAAATGACATGGCAGTGTCATTTCCAGGTGACTGTGACTCTTATGACTCAATTCATAGCCCACCTTCCCTTCTGGAATCTGTTTGGTTTTCCTTTTCCTTTGCTTTCTCTGCCCCTTCTGTGTGAAATTAGGGCTGAAACGATTAGTCAGTCAACAAATAGTTGATAGTTTATCATTTTGATAATAGATTAATCATAGTAGTATTAGTGGTGGTAGTTTATCCAGTAACAATACCAAATATTACAGTACAGCTTCACAAATGCTGAGAATTACTTGTTGCTCTCAATCTGAATCCCAATCTGAAGACATCACGTCGAGCTCTGGGAACTTATATTAGGCATTTGTTTTTGTTTTTAAATATTTTAAAATTCAAAATGTTTAATCGAGTAATTGTAAA
>OMLB01039816.1:6890-17823 GCA_900302555.1 Myripristis jacobus | reverse complement strand
CATATTAATTGACAGTGAATACAATGACTAGTCGCAGCTCTACTTCCCCGAATGTGTATGAAACCCTGGTGGAGGTCGCCTGTGAAAGGACACCATTTGGGTTCCAAAGTATGAAAATCTCATAATTAAAACATATGAGAGGATATCTGCAGACCCTTTTCACAGCCACGATTTTGACATGAAAAATCAGGGTAAACACAGGTGTTACTAATAATATTAAGGTTACGTTCCACTTGAGTGTAGTCTGTAGACTGGAGAGTGAATGTCATTACTAACACCTGTGTTTACCTAATATTTGATGTCAAACAGCTGCTGTGAAAACAGTCTGTTGTAGCAGTGGGTACTCAGATTTTGATAGACTTGTCAAACGCTAATTAAACTTGCCGGTGAGATTCGGTTTCTGCGTAGGTGCTCACTTAAACTGGCAGTCATATTTGAAGCTGTGTATTTGTGAACATTAACCTGTTGTTCAGTTTAATGCGTTTTACAAGATTAATAATCCTGAATGTTATCGTTTTGCAGGAAGGAGATTCTCCGTGATGTTTCCTTCACTGTGCTTCCGGGACAGACAGTTGCTCTGGTAGGTCTGCGACAAACCTTTCACTCCCAGCTCATTAATCACAGTTAAGCTGTCTGGAGTTTATTATCTTTTAATTAGGGTCAAACCATCAATGCCTGTCTGTTAATGTCCCCAGGTAGGACAGTCGGGGTCTGGTAAGAGCACCATCATTCGACTGCTCTTCCGTTTCTACGACGTTCAGGGAGGCTGCATCCGCATTGATGGACAAGACATATCCAAGGTAATTAACACCGCTAAAAAATTAAAGTCAACCTTCTGCCTGTGTATTCTGAATCCTCTTAGATATAATAACATTCAAACTACTCCGTTGTTTAATTAACCAGGTCAGTCCATGTGTTTACTCTGTAAGGGAAATACTGTTTGCAGACAGATTTTATAATGAAATACCATCAAAAACTCTATAGCAGTATCCATATGCCATATAGACATGAGACATACAAATAGGGATTCAGTAGCTTAATATATCGCAACCAAAAGTCACTCATCAGGGCTGATACTATTATGAGAAACCCAGAAGCAACAAACTTGAGGGCTGTGAGTGTGAGATGAGGCTAAGAGGCAAGAGACACTACATAATTAAGTGATCTAATTGCAGCAGGCATGAATGAGTCCCCAAGTATGCTGCTCTTAAGCAAGCAAGTTATCAGCTGCTTGGACGGTTAATTAAGGTCTGGATATTTCTTCTCGTCTTTGTTTACAGGTTTTCACTGCTCTAGTAATTACTTCTGCTTCTTCTTTGTGTTTTTTTTTCCCCCCTCAGGTGAAGCAGTCATCTTTGCGAGCCCATATCGGAGTGGTTCCTCAGGATACCGTCCTCTTCAACGACACCATCCGGGACAACATTCGCTACGGCCGCATCTCCGCCAGCGACCAAGAGGTGGAGGAGGCCGCCGTAGCCGCTGACATCCACGATAAAATCATGACTTTCCCTGAAGGTAACTTGCACATTGACCCTGCTGCTTTAGCGAACATGGTGACTTTAAAGACACGTAATAAGATGATTGGCTTTTTCTGCCTAATTGCTTGTTTAAGGATGTCATGTGTGATCACAGTAATCGGAAGAATGTGAATTTTCTCAGATGTCTGCCTTGGGTTATGGCTTGTCTATTTACCACAGAACAACAGTAAGATCTTCCATCCTTCACGAGATGAGTAAAGCAGCTATTTTTCATTTCCTTTGGCAGGATATGATACCCAGGTGGGTGAACGAGGTCTGAAGCTGAGTGGAGGGGAGAAACAGAGGGTGGCTATTGCCCGAACCATCCTCAAAGCACCACAGCTCATCCTGTTAGATGAGGTAAGATGAAAAGACTATAAACAAAATAGTAACTGCAACAATATCTGTCTGTTTTGGTTAAACCATGGCCACGCTACTCCATATTTGCAAATTCCTGGGCAATTTCTAGGCTTTTGCGCAGAAACAAATACCTTGAATTTCTCTCATGTTTTTGGAATATTTCATTTTTTCCATTTTCTTAACATTTACTGTGTGTTTGCAGGCTACATCTGCACTAGATACACAGACAGAACGCAACATCCAGGCCTCACTTGCCAAAGTCTGTGCCGGTCGCACTACAGTTGTTGTAGCTCACAGGTAACTTATGCATAAACCCATATACTTAATTTTTTTAAATGTTCCTATGTGTTTTAGTCCTCATGGAAGTCAGTAATCAAAGTTCGACATTGTTCACATGGATTCTTATCTATTTCTTTATTTTTTTAGGTTGTCCACCATCATCGGAGCAGACCAGATTCTGGTTGTCAGCGACGGCCAGATCGCTGAGCGAGGAAGGTAAGTGAGCCTTTGATCTGTTGTGTGACAGACATTTACTGACAACTATACATGACATTCTTCTCTGTAATTAATGTAACTTCCCTCTCCATCCAAGACACGAGGAGCTGCTACAAAAGGGCGGTTTGTATGCGGACATGTGGATGAAGCAGCAACGGGCCCAGGACTCCGATTCCTCCTCAGACACAGAATCCAAAGATCGCAAATCTGAGAAACTTCAGCCTGCGTCAACCTCTACCGGCCACCGAGGCCACTGAATGTATTTTTATGTTGTTTTAAAACAAATTGAGGGTGCATATAGTGCCCCGCTTTCTAGAACTCTACATTTTGACTCCCAGTGTATTTGTAAAAAGGTGATAGTTCATTTTCATGTATAAGAACACTCAATTATATCAAATTATTTATTGAGTTTTGAATGTGCCTTGAGTGACTGAAGATGAGGGACGGCAATTTGAGAAAACTGAGGCAGCAAAAATGCTCTGAAATCATCTTAAATGCCTCAGCAGGCTTTAATCGCTGGACAGTAAGGTATCGTTCGTGATAGCACTCAAAGCTGTGAATGGCTGAAAATTTTAACTTTTGTTGGTTTTATGGTTTCATTATTTTTACTGTTAAATATTTACAGTTGTTCTTTTGTGCTTATAGTGAGGTGGTGAGACCTGCTGGTCCTGTTTCACTTACCATGGCAGGGAAAACTACACAATATCCCTAAATTTGGCTGCTCAGATCAGGAACAGATATTAATGAAAAACTGTTTTCCTATCCCCTTGCAACTTCTGTTGGCCTGAGTCATAGGTTGTTGGAGGAGACAGAAATCAAAGTTGGAAGGAATGGAAGAAAACACTTTTATTACAGTGTTAATGCTGCAGCTTAATGAATAGTTGACATTATGGCTGAAATTTTATGGCTCAGGGGAATCCTCTTAGTAAGCAGGTATAAGGCAATTTGTGGGCACTGAGAACTCTCTCTGTCCACTGAATAACATTTTGTGAATGACAACTGAAACACTACATAAGCTGTCATTTTATTTAGGTTTATATTTCTCTCATGTAAAAAGGCCAGGAAATCACTTTACTCTGTTGTAAGCATTGAAGCAATTTCTGACCACAGAATGTAAAGGCTTGGAAAGTGCTGTTAATATTGCATTTAAAGTGACTATTTGAATACAGTGCGTAGGGACTTGTATACCTTATCAATGTAAAGTGGAGTGTGTGGATGTTTGTTGTGACTTTATTAAAATAGTCATAATATACAAGAATTTAAGGGAAATGTATGAACAGAAGTATCACCTGCAGAGGCTGAATTTAGTTGTTTTTGAATTTGAATTTGTGATGCTTGAATCGAATCATTGTATGCAAAGACGTATGCAGTTTCAGAATGTGAATGGTCAAATTTTAGGCTGACTTATGGTTTGAATTTAACAACTTTAAACTTATTTCACAGTAAGTTGAGGTACAAAGAGTCACATTTTGCAATTCAGTTTCAATTTGGTCACAGTGATTAAAGTCAAGCATCAAAATTAAAGCTTTTCAAACAACTTGCACCAATCTCTGCCTACAGGTAATAGGCAGTTAAGTAAACTTATTCAAAAGTTTACAGATTTGTGCATTTCAATTTGAAAGCCTGGATCAGTGTCCAGACAAATAAAATACTCATCCGTCCTTTTGACCTATCCTTTAATGGCCCATGCAGTAGTGCCATACATGCTCATGATTATACAAGTAATTAAGTATATAATTTACAATTTGAGTAAGTCTCTGTAGTTGCACATCTGTATTACAAAAGGCTCCATGTTCAAGATTACATTTTGTACATAACTGTTTTGCTTTGTATTTCCAAAGAATAAAATGTGTTTTTATTTACTGCTGGGTGTGCACCACGTCTGTACTGGCTGGACTCTTTTCTCTCTGTGTACTTGAGGATAAATAAGTGGGTCTTAGCCCCTGTCAATTCAAAGAATGATAATCAGTGTCAATTAGTAAACAAGCTGTTAACTGAGCGTTATGAAAGTGTAGTCTAAATGTAAGTCATGGGCTCCCAGCGCCTGGTTTAGGACTTGTTGTTCCGCAGTCGTTTTGGCAGGGTGATGAGCTGTCAAACCAGTTGTGTAACAGCTGAAAGCAGCCTCTCCCCCGGCTCCCCCGCCCACCTGCGTCGGGCTGGAGACGGAGGGAAACAGTCTGTCCTCGGCGCTGACACTCGGGGCGTGGAGCTAGCAGACGCACTGCACTTAGCGAGGCGGCGGCCCGGGCTGATAAGTCGTTTTCTCCGACATTTGGCTCGCTAACTAGTTTAGCTAGCTGATGTTCAACCGGCAGTATGGATTTCGACGCGTTATTTAACGAGCGGACATTTCAGCTGTCGGACTTCCAGGAATTTACGGTATGTTGTGCGGCGAGGACGAGAAACTACGACGTAGCGTTAGCTTAGCTGCTAATGCTATCAAGGTGCTCAATACTAGCTAAGCTAAGCCAATTGCGGGGCTGTGGCCCGACGTTTTATTTGTTGGAAACTGTCCAATTTATTCGTGTTTAGTAGATGTTGTGGCAGTAAGCAGTTATCACTCGATAATGGTAGATAGTCTTGGGCCTAACTTAGCTCTAGCGTTAGCATGTTAAAGCTCAAGCGTAACGTTAACTTTAAATAACAGTTATCTTGCTACTTAGCAAGTAGCTGTCTTAAATAACGGTTATTAAGCTCTCGATGTTGACGTCTAATTTGTTAACGGACATATTTGGTGTATAATATTCAGCTGGATGCTTCATATGTCGTTATAATGCCCTTAAGTTAAACCACAACTCTCATGTTGTTTTGCAGTTTCTTCCTGGACACCAGAAGTTGTCTGAAAGAGTGAGAAAGCGACTGTATTATGGCCTGGACCAAGACGTCTCTCTGGATGCCCTGTCTTGTCCTGTTACAGGTGAGTCAAAGCCTTGGTAAGAATCAGTTTTCCATCCTGTTAAATTACATTTGCACATTAAAATAGTGCTGTAAAACAATACCCAAAACTCATAATTGGTGTATTTGGCACACCCTCAGGTTTTTACTTGCACATCTCAAGTATGCAGTGCGCAGAATCCTCTTAAAAAATACAAACAGATAGACTCATTCAACAGTTTTAATCTCTTTCTCCACTCTCTTGGTTTCCAGATATTGCCGTAGAGATCCTCCAGAAATCTGCTCCTAGCCCGATCCGAAAGCTCCAGAAGAAGTATGCTGCTCATGTTGCCAGGTTTGTGCTCGGCATGCTGAGAGTGCACTCAGTCTAGACATTTGACACTTTACATAGTGTGTAGTAGAGCTGGTATGGTATTCTCATCTCCCGATACTACCATCATACTTGGGTAGTATTGCAATTTGATATCACAGTTTATTGTGAATTATCCTCTAGGTTGTTGTTAAAAAATTTCAAGAAGCTGTTACTCTCCTAGAGGTCGCAATAGGTCATTTTGTACAGTGATGTCAGCTTCCAAAAAATGGTCTCATTACCATGAAATGGCTACTATGGGAGGTAACATTATCGCACATGAATAAAATGTGGCTCATTGAATCCCTAAGAGATACAGTACAAATAACACATTTGTACTGTATGCAAAAACTTACATGGTTTGTGCTACAGACCGCATGGGATTAGCGTAAGGTGGGCATATCTGGAAAGGGGAGACCTGTGGGTAGCCATAGGAACCATTTTCATCCAGATATTTTGAGGTCAGAGGTCAAGGGACTCCTTTGCCAAAATTTAGCCTAACTTTGGAGCAATATTTAGTATCCTTGCTGACAATCATGACATACTTGGTACCAACGGATTCCTTCCGGATTTCATCTAGTTTCATATGATATCAGCATCTTTACTCTAAATTGATTCATTAATTTAAAAATTAAAAAAAAAAAAAGATTTGCAATACTTACTGATTCTGTGTCTTTTTCCACTCCTAGTGGGTAGCGTTGTCTAATCATTTCAAACAAAACTGCGTTTTTGTTTCAGGGAGGCATGCATTTCTCCGTGTGCCATGATGCTGGCTCTAGTTTACATAGAAAGGCTCCGACACAGAAACCCTGAATACCTGCAAAAGATTTCTTCCTCTGACCTGTTCCTGATCTCCATGGTATGTGGTTTTGGTTCAGAGGTCATTCTATATGGATCACAACATTATTTCTGGCATGTGAACTGCTCATTCTGCATGGAGTTCATTCCTCATTGGAGCTATACTTATGCTGATGTGTTATGACATGCATTCATTTCTCACTGTGTCTCAGATGGTTGCCAGCAAGTACCTATATGATGAAGGAGAGGACGAGGAGGTTTTCAACGATGAATGGGGGGCAGCTGGGAAGCTGGATGTGCAAACTGTGAATACCCTGGAGATGAATTTCTTGAATGCCATTGTAAGTGCACCTGTGTGTGTGTCTGTCTCTGTCTGTCTGTCTCTGTCTGTCTGTCTGTCTGTGTCCCTTGCCTAACCATTGTACCATGTCTTCCAGGAGTGGAGCCTCTTCACTGAGCCTAGTGACTTCTTTGACATATTAAGTCAACTGGAAACCAGGTTGGTGCCATCTGCTTACACCTTCAGCTGTCAGTATTGACCTAACCTGTGTGTGTGTAAAATGAGTATTATTGACTCTTGGCATCTGGTCCCCAGCATAGCGGAGCGGCAGGGGATGAAACGTGGCTGGTTCACTTACACTGACCTCTGTGTGCTGCTGGAGCAGTCAGCATGGAGACAAGCCCTCACAGCCATCTACCAGCACTTCACCAAGGTGAAAAAGGGAATTGAAAGGGCATTTATTTGCATTTATATGGGTTCTGAGGCTGTCCTCATTGTTTTTGTGGAATAGCAGTAGAACTTTTTTCTCTGAATTGCTTACCACAAAACAGAACAAGGAAAGGTTTAACTCCAAGTAATTTGAACAAAGAAAACAAATAACAGTGCATGCTGTATTAGAATATTCAGAATGTTTGACACTTTCAATTTGACCATAGTTTGTTAATTTCACTCCCTCAGGTGTCCTGTATGCTTGGCCTGGTCTATCTGACCAGTGTGGCCGGCCTTATTGCCACCAGCGCCGTGCTGCACCAGCTCAGTCTTCCCAGGAGCAGCCAGCTCCTGGTTCCTGCTCCAGCTGAAGTCAGCCCAGTCCATGTCCAGACCTCCAGCCTACAACATGACACCCCTGATTCTGCCTACCGCCTCCCCTGCTGCGTCCAGGGCAACAAGAGTCTAAATCGCCAGACCAGTGCACTTGTAAACAACCAACACCACCAGCCCAGCCCCCCATCAGCGTCCTCCCAGACATCCATTCTATGTCTCTGGGGCTCCCTCCTCGCCTCACTAGGTCACATACACCCTGAACTGAAATCTGAGCTGGAATCTCCCCAGACATGGTCTGCTGCCTCGCTCTTCTGCCCTGGTTGTCTTGCTTCTCTCCCCCCACTTCAGTGTGGGCCCAGGAACACCTCCTTAACGCTGTTTGCTCATGGACCCATCGGTAACCATCAGCTCCATGCACCATGGCTGACTTCCAGCCTCCTTGGGGGTGCAGCGCCAAATCTGGACTCCCGCCTGGGGGTATTGCCTGCTCTCCGGCCGGGACCCTGCCATCCAGAATCCATGCTGCCCCTAGACAAAGCCGAGGCTCTGCTTATGCCCGGCTAGAGACCAACAAACTCCACTGCTGTCGACCTGCGGTGATGGATTCTGGAAATGAAACCAGCATTATTTTCATAACTCATCAACCGCTCACAGTGATGTTTTTCTATACTTTTCCAAATTTAGTATACATGCAAAACAACAAGAATTGCCTTGGGTTACAGCACAGTTTAGCAAACGCTCAAACACTGCAAATGCAAGTGTGGATATTCACCTAACACCCAAACCTATAGAATGGCAACAGATAAGGTTTTCACACATTTCATGAATATTTGCCATAAGTGAGATGCCATAAAGTTCTTTTAATTCTCTGTGTTGTTATATCTGGTTTCACATTTAACCTCATAGCTGATCACAAGGAATTCAAAGAGGATTGGAAAAAATGGAAATCAATATTTCTAGTTTGAAATGTTTTGCTTGCCTGCACTTTGGTTTTGCAAGTTTGTTTGCTACCCACATCTACCTTTGTTGGAAAGTTAAAGCACGAGAGGCTGATGCAGAGCGATTGTCGTATTTTGAAGTGAGTTTTCATCTAATGTTTCAGCTATGACGCGATAGCTGCATGCTACTTGACAGGTTGGAGAATGTGTTAGGATGTTCAGCAGCATATTTTGAAGTTGATAAGTTTCATGGTATGTTTATCTTAAAGATAGGGCTTGAGATTGAGAAGAAAGGAGTAAGAGGTTGGTTTTTAACATTCTCATTTTTTGCATCTGTAGGTTTACTGTTTGAAAATGGTCACACCGATACTTCCGGCACTGATTTAGCACAACTGATACTTTTTGTTAACATTGGAGAAATAGTTTTCAAATTGTCTGAAGCCCTCCCTTTTCTTGTAAGTATTCCTTGAACTTGAGAAGAAAAAAAAAAGCTTTGGTCAGCAGAAAGCAGCAAGGAAGGGAATCTTCAGTTGACAATCTGAATGCACATTCTTAGTTTGAATACCTCAGTGTAACTGTCATTAACCACAGACAGCACAGGCAGAAACACCACATTCTGATATTTAAAAGCTAGCCTTTCCTCTCGTTTGTTCTCTATTTATTGTGTAATAGGATGCTGCGGATATCATATTTTAACCTTTATTATGTTTGGGGGATTCATGTTTCTGCAACAGGAAGCCACATAACTTTACAACCACTCCTGGGACAGGTCAGACTTTACCACAGTGAAGAGATTTTGCAAGCCAATATTTTTTACTTTTTTCCTTCCCTTTAGGTAAACCTGTCAGTCCGGGAGGTGGGCTCCTAGAGTTTTAGATGATATCTAGTTATTCTGCTTGGCTTTTTTGAAGTGGAAATGTTGGGCATAATGGCATTTACTTGTGAACTTGGATCTGTTTGAAGGCTATTAACCTCTAACCTTTTGATAACATTTCTGTATTGACATGGATGAGACATGATACCACCGTAGACATTGAAACCAAAATATAGCATCTGGAATTTGCACAACTTTATCCATTTCCATTGCAACATATGTCACTCCATGATCATTGCATCCTCAGATTCATCCTGTGAATGCCAGTTTTTTTTTTTTTTGTGGAAAAGGAAACTTGCTAGGGATGGTAGCATTTTGACATTATTTACTTGGCTTTACATGGATTTGTTTCCTACAAAGGCAATGTGGTCCCAGGGACATTTTTTAGATTGAGCCTTTATCACATTGCTCAGAGCATCTGAATTTGAGACATTTGGAAGCACGATGTCCTTTAATTTTGTAAACAATGTAAAATACAAATGATGTAAAAATATGTAGAGAGGCCCAGTCTTAATAAAAAAAATTGAAATTTCTGCTTAACATTTGTGTGATTATGATCTGTCAGCACTAGATTGTGATTTGTGAGTTGCTTTTCAGGAGTACATAATTAACTGAAAAACTACAATGTGTGCTCTGATTTTGCCAAGTTCAGTTGCTTGTTACTGAGCTGAGTAGTTTCAGCTTGTTCATAATTAGCCTATTAATGGGGCTCTAATCTTCTAAGCAAATGTAAATTCTCTTATATCCTTTCCATTCAAAAACAGACGCTCTTGTTGCACAAAAGCAACAGAAGAATGACCAACTTCTTCCTGGTGTCTATTTATACAGTATGCATGGTATTGTATGGTATGGTATTTATATGCTATTTACAAGTTTAGCCTCTTGAATGTGCAGCACATATTTTCCACTCATAAATACAGCCTTTCAAGTCCCACATGGAGGTACCATGCATTCCCAAAACAGCCTGTGAATTTATCTGTGTAAGAGCTGCAGTACAGTTTGTTTGCTCTAAATAGACAAATATTTTTCAGTTTATATTGTTTAAATTATACAGAGTAACTTGGTTCAAATCTCGTCGTGGCTGATGAGTATTACATCTGTGACGAGATTTGCTCCACAAGCACAGCAAAACGCACTTTGAGCTTCCTGTTGAACTCGTGAGGCTCTATAAAACAATGCAGTACCAACAGCCTGCAGGAAACAGCCCAGAACAAACAAGAGCAACAACATCACCACCAGCACAAGGTCAGAAGTTACTATGTTTGCAGCTTATGTGTGCTGCACCACACTGCTGCTGACATACTTCTGTGATTTTTAATCTGAGCTGTGAAATGCACTGGGATCTGCACTGTAATGCATCATAGTGACTGATGAGTCCCATCACTGTGAAGCATCATGTGTCAGCCACCGCCACCCGACATGAAATCTTTCAAAACATATGCATCTGTTTAATCTCCTTTCCCCTCGAAACAGACGGTATTAGCACAGCCCACAGATGGAGATTACCCTCTCAAAAGCCAATCCAGCCCTGTAAGCAACCATGAAGCCGAGGAGACGACAAGTTTGTGTTTTATGGAGGCAGGAAGCAGGAGTCTGGAGGGACCGTCCTTACTGGGCCTCTGCCATCTCCCCTCGCCCCACCCAACTCAACCCCCCCTG
>OMLB01039815.1:0-36413 GCA_900302555.1 Myripristis jacobus | reverse complement strand
AAGAGCAGGAACTAGAAACCCTGAGACAGCAGCTGTCAGCTAGAGGAGGGGAGGTACAGTAGATCCACACACACACACACACACACACACACACACACACACACACACACACACAATTTTACTTTTTATCACCCACATATGCATGCCTTGTACTAGGAGGTGGATAGTTGAGAAGAGGAGTACAGGAGGTCGACACAAATCAACCAGAGCTCAAATAAAGAGCTGGACTAGATACAAACATAGATAGACAGGCAGGCAGACAGCATCCAGACATGCTGAAACACCAAACTTGGGCTCTTACCGGCTCTTCCTCTGAGTGCTTGAAAGTAAGCAAAGGTCAGTGATTAGTGGCACCATTCAGGAGTCCATGGGTGAAAGTGAGATGAGAAAAACAAAGCATGTATCCAGCAGGGTGCCTGCTGCTTTTTATCAGTTTTGTCAACTTAAAAGTTGAAGAAAGACAAAGACAAACCCAGTATATTTTTGCAGTTTTGTCACAGTAAAAAAAACAAGATCGGCCCACTTATTTCATACTCCCATTGTGAATGTCATTTCAGACTTGAGGGACAGCATTTGGATGTGCAAGATTAAATTGCATTTGCATTTTGGGGGATTTAGCTGATGATCTTATGCAGTGCAACTTAAAATATGGGTAAAAGTAGAATATGTTTGAATTCCTAGATCAGGAGGCAATGGCCAGGAAGCAATGGTAAGAAGTGCAAAGGTTAGAGTGTCGTGCAAGTGATAATGTTTGATGCAGATGTGCTCAATAAAAAAAGAATGATTTGTCAGCCTGTCTCCATTAGCCATTGCTCTTTCAAAATGAATCGGTGTGAAGTTTTCTACTACGATCTCAGGGTGCATTTAAAATGATTCTACTCAATGACTGCAGTTCATTCCTAATTTATTGCATGCTAAGACAACAAGACTCCACAACTCCAAATGGCTGCTTTACATGAACAATAATAGTGTATTGAAGAGATCTGCATGTAAAAAAATGCTATGCTGTAACTATGCTGCAAGTTTCACAAGATTAGCCTCGTCTTTTCCTGGTTATATACAGAACTGTTGCAACCCGCTGCCACACACAGCTCACCTGCTGTCATGAAAATAGAATTGTGGGTGGAAAAACTTGAAGACGTGAGTTGTGTGGATGAATTTATAAAACACGAGGAAAATCATCAGAGCAGACACATAGAGAGAAAGAGACGGAACAAGGCGGGGCCGATGTATGTGTGTGCAGTGACAGACCAGAGATGTACGCGCGCGTGTGTGTGTGTGTGTGTGTGTGTGTCAAACTGAATTGTGGGGAAAAGCAAGGTGAGCTGATTAAAATAGTTTGTGAGTAAACACTAAAATAAGGTGAAAAATTAGGTAGAATTAAAATGGTGAATTAACCTGCTAGAAACAGAGTAATGCTTTCTTTCAAATATTTTCAATCAAAATACACAACCAAATCACCTATTTGCCAGCAATAGTCTGCAGTGTTTTCACTTTATCTTTCAGTATGGGTTCAGCTCACTTGTAACTACAGCAGAGGTAATACCAAAACAAGGACCAGCTATTATCTACAACTTTTGCTCGATGGAAAACCAAAACAGGCAAGTTATGTCAAGATGAGTTGAGCCATACAATGTAGTCGAAAAGCCGCTTATTTCATATGATAAATAAATTGGTGTTATTAAACTGTATAAATAATCAGGGTTTGAAAACACCCGCTGTTCACCGAAGTCAAAACAGCCACTCTTTAAATTTAGTTGCAGTGCAGCCATATACAAGGTTTTAACCTAGACCTATGTGGGAGCATGAAGTAAGTGCACAGACACTACTACTTTTTTCCTCTCTTCTCTTCCCAAATCCAACACTTTCTGCTCAAAGTGCTGGACAGGTTGTCCAGCCTGTACTTAAAAAAACGCTACTCCCAACATTATGCAATATCAAATTCCACAGCCTGTTAAGTCATGGCTTCTTCGGTGAGTGCCCAAACTGTGAAATGGTCATCATATAATGCAAATCTTTAAGACAACAGCAGGGCAACGTGCTATCATAACATAAACACTGTAAGATTTATGATGCAGGAGACAGGGGAGACACCAGAGCTCTGAGTCAGAGAGAGAGAGAGAGAAAAAAGGGGGGGATTTTCAGAAATTCCACTCGCTGCTGTAAGGGCTTGATGGGGCTGGTTCTCATGTAAACCACCTCACTGTTTATGTTTCTGAAATGGAAAAATCCAACTCTTATCTATTTCATTCCATCCCATCCGATCCCTCCCTTTTTTCGTCCACTCAGTTGTGCCCACATTACCTCTATCCCTGGGTAACACCCATAAAAAAGACTGCTTTTTCATACACAGGTCCAAGAAGGAGTGAAGCATGGTGTTAGTGAATAAACGATAAAAGATACAGGTTTTGCAGCTTTTAACAGGCTGGAGCTGAAACTACTGTGATGAAACTAAACTGAACTAAAATCAGATATGGGCCTGCTAATATAATCTAATGCTGATAAAGGTATGATGCATTTTGTGAATTTACATGTATAATTGATCAATACTATAAGAAGAACTGATTTTACTGCAACATGTAAATGCTGCTTCAGAGACATTTCCTTGCCAAACATAAAAATCTGGGAATGACACTGAAAACTATTTTGGAAATTTTGTGATGAAAATGTTCAAATCTAAAGATGCAAAATATCAGCTGCTTCAGTCCAAAAATACTGGTATTGGCCCTCACAATTATCAGCTGAACCCTAATGGGGATCGCCCTTTTCTGGAACCTGGGTCTCCCTTGCTCTCTCTCCTACAGTTTTTTTTTCTGTTGCCTAATTAAGGAAGAAACACTAAGGGGTCTAGGGAGACTGATTTAGGGAGGAATCTGCAATATTTTCCACTAAGTCAGTGGGTGGACAGGTTTGGTGCAAGACTGCATGATTATGTAATGAAATGACATTAATTTTAGCAGGAAAAGGCCAGGCAGGCAACAGGTCAAATAGATAAGAAGACATGAAGGACAAGACATGACTTGTTTGAGAAAAAGGGTGAAGGAGAAAGAAATAGGGTTGTTTTAGTAGTTTTCAGACATAAAGGTGCATGGTTTGTAGACAGTTTGGCATGTAAGATATAAATAAGACCTCTCTTGAACAGGAAAGACAACTTGCATTCATAACCTTGCACTTGACCAGCAGACATTTCAGCTCCCATATTGTTTTACTATCTCACATATTTTTAGTGATACAGCATTTTTAGAAGGAGGCATGGCATTTTGTTAGTAAGGCAGTAAGGTGCAGCATTTTCAAATTTAAATGATGTTCTGTGGGCTTACCTCATCACCCTCCTCTGAGTGCTGGGAGAGCTGGTCGTGGTCCATGATGCCAGCCTCGTCCTCCGTGGGCCCGTTGCCCACTCGCACCCCTCCGAACTTCTGCGTGCCCTGTTGGGTGAGTCCGGTGCATGATGAGGACACGCCTGTTTGCTCTAAAGACTGCTCTAGATTCTCTGCAGGGGTTTCTTCCCTCTTCTGGGACTAGATACAAAAGCCACAAGAGCTGTGTCTAGCTTAAAGCAGGCCTTGGGGTGTACGCTTTGTTCTTTTTTTGTTTTTTTGCCAACTTTACAGGGGAAGAGGGCACCCACTAAGTGAAAGGTTCATTTCAAAATGAGATATATCCACCACTCAAGTAGCAGGACAGGTGGCACATAATAAAAATTTTAAAAAAAATGGTACTTTCCTAAGGACAGTAAGCTAGTGATTCCTTGGCTACCAAAAGAGTAACACTTTGACAGACTGGATCCTCTATGTTCTCTCATACTGGAGTTTTAGTTTTAGGCTACAAACATTTTTGGATGCAGAGCTAATTTGAAGGGCTACTCGGCTGAAGTAAACTTCATTGGGAGTTTAAGAAAGTTGGGAAAGTGGCAAACTTAAATGACAAAGATGGAACTAAAGACATGGGACTTCCTGGTGGCTCAGGTGACTAAGACACATGAAATGTACCTACAGGGCTCTATTTTCGTGAATCAAGGCACAGAACTTTCACAAGCATTTAAACAAAAGAAATCCCATGGCGATCCAGCATCACTGATCTGATGTATGACTTTTGCAAGCATTATATAATTCTTGTGGTCTTGAGATAACACCTACAAATCACAAGACATCTCCAGGTAATACCAGTGCCGTCTGGAGTGCTGGGATCTGGGGACATTTCGATGGACAGCTCCAGCCAGGGACTACACATCAAATCAGGGAACTGTCCCCTGAAAACAGGGATGTTTGGTCACCCTAGGCTAAAACTCCAATGTGTCACGTTTTGGAGGGCTTCGTAATGCTTCATTTAAAAAAAAATGGATATACAGCCATTTAGAAATGAACTGGTGGCAGATCAGTGACTGTTAGGGTGCCCTCAGATTGTACTACAGCTATAGCTGAGCAAATTTCATATGAAAATATCATAGCTTCTCCAAGGCATGCTTTAAGCATTGTTTCATGGCAACACAACCAACCACAACATTACACAATGTACATTGAAATGAATGGCAGAATAGGAGTGAAAGAAAAACAAATGGTTATATCAAAGGTTATAAAATAGATTATATAGAACCAAAAGCAATAATAAGGTTATAGGCGGGGGTCTGATCGACATACCAGGTGCTTTTTCCACAGGTGCTGACGCCGAAGCACCATAGTTTTCACAATCAGCATACAGGGTACACATGCAAGGGCAATCAGCACCAACAAAACCTGGATCCCCATCTACAGATTCAAACAGAGAGAGGTTAACAAGGCGTTGGAGGTGTGGAGCGCTCATCACAAGCTGCTAATTCTCTGCACAATTCCTGGCTGTAGCCCGAATCATTCTCCTGCCCGCTCCCTGTCACTACTGCTTCAGATGAGCCACATAGCAGAGATTTTTGGTCTTGGTCTTTTTACTTGAATTGAAAATTTACAGGATTGTTTATGTGTTTGGTCAGTTTCACCACCCTGAGCTTTTCAAAATGTATATTTAAAAAGGGACTATGACAAGATATGAACATTTTCTTTATAACCAACAAATGGACTTTCTGGAGACATTTCAACTGTCCTCCAACTGGATCATCTGAGGTGAAACCACAGAAGCTGGCAGCCTTACACTCTGCTGCTCCTTGTTTTAAGGGGTGCTATTCTGAAGCTAAACCCTGACCTCTGCTTGCAAGCTAAGACAGAATCATGGGGATCAATAAGCTATCTTCCTCTTCTTAAGGACATGAAGGAGGGGCAGGAAGCCAGGATAGACAGAGGGGTGGATAGGTTGAGGGAGCACCTGTCCCCGGTACAGGGGCTTGTTGGTGGGGTCGTTGTAGTTGAAGAGACACATGTTGATAAAGTGGATGAGCAGGCTGGGCGCATCCTTGGATGTAATGGCGTCATAGGCCGTCCACTTGTAGAAGACCAGCAGGATGAGGTAGCCAAACAGGCTGGCCATGAAGACGATTTCTGGGATGAAGCCCAGGAAGATGTTCAGAGGCTTCTTGAAGTACCTGCAGCGAGGTAAAGGAGAGGACAGTCGAACTTAATGCTCTCTACATTGTAAGCAATGCTTTACACTGGAAATTCAGTTAGGTTCAACTTCACTTATCATACATAAGGCAATTTTAAGGATGTGATTTATGTTACAAAGATGGCTGGACAAGTTGTTCAGCAGTGGGGTCTGTTTCGATCACTGCTCATTTCCATTATAAAGATTTGAATCAAATCATACAAAAAATAAAAATTGTTCTCAAACTGAATCATCCACTAGTGAATCATGAATGCAACCAACTCATTGTAAAGCCAAACATTCTCACCCCAAATTATTAGAAAAGTTACCATCTAACAGTGGCTGTTAGTGAGGCACTTACAGGTGGTTGAAGAGACTGAGAGACACTCCAAACAGCATGTGGATGACACCCAGGATCACAGACATCTTCATCTTGAACGAGTTGAGGAAGGTCAGCTTGTTGGTAGCAATGTTCCAGATCTGGAAGGAGATCATAACAGGTCCAAATGTTCAAGACCAACCCAAACATTCTGGCTGTGCTCTTTGGTCTTTCTGTCCTTTACTTATCCTTTACTTATTTATTTGGTCAGGTGAGAACAATACCACTAGAACTTGGGCATGAGTTTCAGTCCCAAGAGAAACTTTTCCACTGTTGTTTGGACCAAAGAAAACAAAGAAAACAAGAGTACACCCATACACCCATCTTGTTTTAGTAAGTATGCAGGTTTTTACCGGGTCAATTCCAAGAGGATAAGGCCCGTTGAAAACACCGGGAACAGCTGGGTCTAACTGTAGCACTGCATTTCCATCCAGCGTCTCTGTCCTACAGTAAATCAGCAAGAAATATTGATTATTTACATGTTATTAGATGAACTGCTATTGGGGGAAATAAAACATGCTTCTGCAAAAAATATTTTTTCAGGAATGAGGACAATTATTTTCTTGATGAAAGCCTCATCTTACTCTTACACAGTGAGATTTAACTGGTGCTGAGGACTCCATGGGCATGAGCATAACATGAATGAAAAAGTAGGAAAAAGAAAATCACAGTGATATGGTATAAGATAACAATGACAGAAACAGTAGTTTCTACAGATTTCAGTATTTTTTTACACATAGTCCAGCAAATGATCAAACTCCTTTTTCAAACTTTTGAAGATTTTCCAAATCGGTGTGTGAACTAGGTTCAACCAATACAGGTTTTCAAAGGCCTATATTTTTTGGACTGATGTTGGTGTTGGGTAAAATTCTGTGCCAATATTCAAAATTGTTCTCCTAAATTTCTTAGTGTGTCCCACCCCAGCACATCAACCCTGGGACACCAAAATATCTCAGTGAAATGCATCCTAATGAAATATTTTTTGGGCAGCAGCTCTTTAGAGTTGCAATATGTAGCATTTGTTGACAACTGACTCACAAAAAAATGTGAAGTAAACATGTAGATTGATGGTTGAGTCTGCACGGTTTTCATCATCGGTCTATCTCTCAGATAGATCACATGTTTATCCTGTGTTTTCTCCAACTGAATCGAAAGGGTCCTCACAGCTAAATCAGTCCTTGGCAATTTCGCACAGTGCACCTTCAATGCAGTTGCATATATTGAATAGTAGGAACACTAGGATACATTTTTAAGTTAATAAATAAAATGTTTTTTAAAAAATCCATATGTTAAAGATTATTTTGTGTCTTTGTGGTCAAGAGGGAACCTGCATTATATATGAGGTGTATTGATATCCAATATTTGGACAGGACAATAATTGGCCAAGTAGGAATGGCAGACTTACGTCCAGTTGCCTCCTTTGGCGTTAAACATGGGCCGGACACTCCATCCAGAGCCAAACATGTTGAGTGATTTGGAGAAACAGTCGTTGTAGATGATGCCAGTGTAGATGGAGAAGATTCCCATCAGCAGGATGATGTACCGTCCAGCAAACACCATGTTGAACATCTACAACAAAATGATATTAAAATGGATTAACATAAGTAGCTCCAATACTACAACTCCTCCTACTACAACTGCAAATGCTACTATTAATTATAATGATTAGCTCCAGTAACAAAACTGTTGCGTTTTTTGTGAAAATGTAAACTCTCATTTTGAAAAAATACCCTTATAAAATTATAATAATCACATTTTCCATTGACTTTTTCTTACTTTCTTTCTTGGTAAAACTAACAAGGGTGAGGGTTAGGATTCATTTTTTTATTGCTTTTTTTTTTTTTCCCTACACTTAAAAAAAATGCATATTTATAGGCCCCAGTAGCAAATATATATTTTGCTAGATATTTTTGAAAGAACTAAAGAGAGTTCAATAAAACATTTTAAAATAAAGGCCTGTCCGTGGGCTCATAGGTTGCAGAGTTAATATTATTTTTACTAAGTCAAGTCAGAGGCTGGAACCATCTGAGAAGCATCATCCAAAATGACATATCAACTGTTTGGGAGTAAAAAGGAGGGTCTAGGGTAATGATTCTCACTTCAGGTGTGAGAGTTTCTGGATTCAAATCCCGGATGAACCCTCAATTTATGTTATGCCCCAGCCTAGAGACTGAACAGCACCTCATTAAAAGAAACTATGGCTCTGTTTAAGGGACAGGAAATAACTTAAGACCTTTGACAAAACTATCATTACAACAACCAAATTGTGTAACTGAGTTATGGTTTATAAAATGAGAAAAGCTAAAAGGAAATGCCATTACTCTACAAAAAAGCCTTGTAGACAGTTTATGCAATCTATAGAGATGGAAACATGCTTGTTGACGACATAATGATGTACAATTGTCATGATCGTGCTGACAAATGTTTCACACTGGTTCAGCAACTGAATTTGTGAATTGATGCCTGCAAAATGTCAGTCCACCAAAGCTTCCTATGTCATACCTGTCGTTTCTACCACATATGTGTCCCTATCATGACTGGTACAACACAACATGCAACAGCCTGGTCTACCTTGTTGTCTTGCTGTGTTACGTTACCTCGTTGTCACTCTTCTGGGAGAGGAGGCGACTCTCCCGGATGACCAGGTAGAGAGCGGCAGCGGTCATCAGCACACCGTGACCCATGTCGCCAAACATGACCGCAAACAGGAAGGGGAAGGTGATAATGGTGTATGGAGCTGTAATAGTTAAAATAATGACAGTTATATTGACCGCTTCAATTTCCACACAGTGAGACACAACACAACTTTTCTTAGCGCCACCTGAATTATGTATTCTCATCAGCAGATTTTATGACTTCGGAACCAATTTCAAAGTTTGAGAGAATCTTTGATTACATACAGTTCTGCCAGCTCAGAACCCGACACAATACTAGCCCAATGTCCACGAAGGAAATCCATGCAAGAGAACTCATATTACTACTGCGACATGTAATTCGCATCAGGTTTTTTTTTAAGGAATTGCAGTTATTGACACTGCAATTTCAATACTTTTTCAGTGAATTATATGGGTCTAACTGAATCTAATGAAATGAATGACACCATGGAGGTTTGGACCAAATAATGGTAAAAACAGAGACAATCTATAAAGGGACATTTTCCACCTCTAAGAGTATGTGGTTCCAACTCTAGGGGGCGACACCGAGCTGGGCTCAACAACGTCAAATGAACAACGGTTAGAGTTTTCCAAAAAATCACTTCTCTAAATGCTTGCATTTTTTTCCTGTGTATTAGTAAAAACCACCAGACGCAGATTCAGAAGAGCCACATTTCTATGTGCTCAGATAAATTAAATCTGGAAACATTCAGGATTTTTTTTTTTTTTTTACCTCTGATTATACAAGTAGTCAACAGCATGTAGCCTCAGTGCTAGTGGAAATCTTCTTAAACTGACATAATTTTAAACCCACTGATTTCACATCAGCTTATAAGTATGTCTTCACTGTAAATTTTAGGTCGTGTTACAATGACAGAAATAGTCCAGTGACTGGTAAATGGAATCAAATGTAGGAATCATTTTATAGCATTTAGTCCCACTAAGCGCCATATATTGTACTCTGTTTAACAAGTGCTCAGTTTGATTAAATGACAGTCAAATGACATGTTAAATAAATGTTAAATGGGAAAAGCAAAGTCATATGATATTTTCATACTGCAGAAACTGTTTTTGTTGACGAAGAAATTACACTAAGATCTGACTAGAGACTACTATAATGGATACTAAATTCAAATGTTGACGATTATTACAGATGTTCAGGTCTGGAATTATGGGTAATTGCCTAAAATTATGGGCAATTAATTCATATATGGCAGTGTTACTGAATCATGAACTCCAATGTAACCTGGATTGATTTCCCTGTAGCTCCCAATGCCGTAGGCGTCGACGATGTTCTGGAAGCCTGAGGTGAACTTGTTGGTCTTGTTGAAGGTGGGCGGAGTCTGCTTGGTCTGCATCCTGTTGAGGATGGATGGCACCGTGGAGCCACTCCTCTCCTGTCAGATAAACACACCACTCATCAGTATCACTCTTATTGTGCATGTTGCAGCTGTGCATCACTGCTAACATATTCTAAAAAATCTTCCCATATGGATATCTGTGGCAAAATTTTGTTTTCCATCTTTTTAATTTTTTTCTAATTGTTTTTCAACAAAATTTTGTGGTAATTTTCTCCTGTTTTTAAACCAATATCCCCATTTTTCCAGTAATTTTTTTTGCAAATTTTCTGGTAATTTCTTGTAACTTTTCACTAAGTTATTGCTAATTTTTGAAATCAGGTGAATTTCTTCAGGTTTCAAAGGGTTAACAAGCAGGTTCCTAGCAATTTTTTTGGCAGGGAAAGCCAGATAAAAAGGAATAAACATGTAATGTGGAAAGAAATAAAGAGCAAATACATCTAAATATTTATATTTGCAGTCAGAATATTCAATGCAGACACTACTTTAATAAAACAAGTACTACATCAGGTCCTGAGCACTGACATATCCAATACATCATGTACAAACATTAAATGAAGGGTGAAAGGAGCAGATGACTAAGAGAGACCTTCACAGGACCGAACAAGTTATAAAAATAACAAACTTCTGACACCAGGTCAGTTTTGTCACAGCTAAGCAATGCTAGTGGAAGGGATTCTTATTATGTTTGGCTTCATGTTAATATTTCTCCAGTAAGGGCCTATTCCTGTTATTTCAGCAAGCACTGGGTAAGAGAGCGGTGAGGCAAAGTGCCTCAGTGACCTTTAGGTGAACTGTTGTGCAGGATTGGTACAATTCTGTCTTTGTTTCCATCAAAGAATGTGAAAATCACACTGCCGTTTGTGTTTGGTGGTATTGCACTGTTCCCACTGTTTGCAGCACACTCAGTACAATACAAAATGTGTCATGACTCAACAGCAAGCATTATCAAACAGGAGTCATGCAATCAGCAGGAGGAGGTATGAATCCCTGATAATGGGCCAGATCAAACAAATTTCCTCTTATTTTTATTTGTATCCGCAGATTCCTTCTTATTTTGTTAGGAACAACTGATTTCTATTTACCTGTTTATGCTGAAAATCTTAAGAGCTGTCAAGAACACAGGTCAAAAAATATGCCAAAAAGATTTGTAGTGTTTATACTGTAGAGCTGCATCTCTCTTGATATTGGGGCTTCAGCTTTCTATTTGTATTCTAATGTTGAACCATTTCCGTGGAATTACAGTGATTGCACGTCCCTCTGCTTAGACAACATTCACAGCATAACTGATTTTTTTGTCATTGTTGACTTTGAATTGAGTATTTGTAGCATATACTGTAGAGAATATTACAGATCCAAGACAAAACTGACAGAAGGACTGGACTGAGAAAAAAAAAGGCAAGTGCTAGACAAATTTGTTTACCACTTCAGCACCATGGACAGTGCCATGGATTTATCAATACACAGCACAGTGAGGCTGCTGATAACCCCCCTGTCCTTGCACTCAAGGAGGATGCATTTTGGTCTTTTTGCTGACAAGAGGAAAGGCACCCCTCATCCCACCTCAAATCACCTCCTGGCAATGGAAAGAGGAGATACGTAAACTCACCGTCCCTCGGCGCAGGGCAAACTGGATGGAGTCCAGGTCGGAGACAGGGCACCACACCTCGGCGATCAGACACTTCTGGGTGACGTCGATATTGCAGAGGTTGAGCGTGTGGTAGATGGCCTTCATCTTCCTCACCTTAATGAACCACACCCTCATGGTCTTGGAGGCAGCCTGCAGCACCCGCTGACGATGGTCCTCGGTTTGGTTCAGCACCTAAAGGACCAACATTGGATGGTGGAGGGATTTATTTGGGGTGTAGATACTGGACATCTATATGAAAAGCTCTGGCTTCGAGTGCATCAGTTTGATTTCATTTTCTTTGTCAATCTAGAGTCTGTGTTCAGAAAAAAACTGTCTGTTCTATAGCTGGGGGGGCAGGGAAGGCCAAGGTCAGGTTAGGGCAGCATTGGACCTTCTCTCAAGCAGAACCAAGACTTTTTTTCCCCAGACTTATTAAGGACACATTTTGTGGAACCACAACATTATGGGAGTGGACAAAGGTCTTTCACAGATAAGAAATGAAGAATAAGAAAACACCCACCCCCACCAAGAGGATTTATGTAATTGTAAACAAATTTTATCAAGGAAAAAAATACAACCTGAATAACAGACATCCTGTTATGCCAAATTTCTGATTAATGTCTTTGTTGTTTGGTTTGGGTTGTTTTGGGTCTTTGTGTTCATTGTAGCAGTGAATTCAAAGAGCCATTTTGAAAGAATTATTAAAAAAAAACACTCCTGCATGACAAATGGCAATGTGGCATAAACAATAGGCAAGCTTTACTCCAAGGTCAATGATCTCATTAAAAATTGCAGTCTCCCTCTCTCTATTTTTCTCTTTTTTTGTATACTTATATTGTTTAGTCCAGTGGTTTTCAAAGTGGGCTCTGGGGACCCCCAGAGGGTCCCAGTTGGTCCTCAGCAAAACAAGGAATAGTTTGATTTCATTACAAATTAAAAGTGTGTGAAAGGAATTTCAACACAGTGTAAAGCATTTAAGCACAAAAGAAATCTGATGTCGATCCAGCCTCACTGATCTGATGTTTAAATATATCATTTTAATAATAATGAACATAGATTTCTTATAATTAATAAAACTTTTTTAAATTATTTTTTTAGTATTTTTTGCTACTTTCCCAGTGTTATCATGAACCTATTATCATTAATTAATTATCAGAAACCAAAATCTCTTTTCATATCAGAGTACTGAGGACAAATCACTTGAACTGGGGGCCTGCTTGAGGTCCAGAACATGAAAAAGTGAAAACCTCTGGTATAGTCAATGTTAATATATAGTTGTGCTTCTCTGTTATCTTAGGTTCTGGATTTTCTTTTTAATTGATAGAGGAATGCTAGATAAAAAGAAATTCTAGATAAGGTAACAGGAGGTAAAGATGACGGTATGGAGGGGTCTTGCTCTGTCTTGGTGAAAGATGAAGTTACCATTTGGAGGTCGTCGATGCGGGTGTTGACCCCAGCTAACATCTCCTTCCTCTCCTGAGGTGTCTCTGGACAGGGGTAGAGAGAGGCACGAAACCTGGACAAACACACCAAAACACATTTTGACACAGATCAAACTTAGAGCCACTAATCGCAAACAGTCTCTTTCTCCCATCTTTGGGGCTGTCTCAAAAGCAGCACTGTGCTATTTTAATGTTTTTTTTCATTACCCTGAAATCCTGTAAGGTGAGATCAGAACACCAAACAGCAAAGCATTCCAAAGGATTTCAAAGGATTCCAAAGGAACGAAAGGTATGCAATGTAACGTCATCCACAAGAAGTGGAAATATCTGCCTTGATCTTTCTTTTTTTTGCAAGATATTCATGAAGATTCTGACTATTTCTCCTTGCCTGTGGAGAAAGAAGATTTCCTGCTACTAATTATTCCCAACCAGGAAGTCTCAGGTAGCACCCATGGATGGATGGAAAATATGGCAGTGTTTTTGTCATAGAGATGTTCCATTGTGGGTCTTTGATGGCGAGGATAAGTGGGCACATGTATGACACTGACCCCTCACAGATCTTCTTCACCCTGTTCTTCAGCTGGTCACCTTGGAAGAAGATGATGAACACTGACTTGTGGACCTGGTCTCCCTGTTGGAAAACAAACATAACCATACCATAACTAAAAAGCACATACCATTTACCAATGAAGATCATGTGTTTGTTTGAGAAATGTCCACATGTGAATCAGCCAGTTTCCTGGAGTTGCAGATTTTAATTGCTTCTTCTTCTTTTCTTGCAATGCTTCTTATGATTATGGTTTGGTGTGTGTGCTTGACTGTATGGTTAGATCTGTAGGGGCATATTCAGTTATGGATGAAAGAATTATAGCTTACTCTGCAGTAGGATTTACCACCACCGTAGAACCGTTCCATATCATATCATGAGCTAGCATTATTTTGTACTTGGGCTAGCTAGTTAGCTACTTGGGGTGTGTTGAAAGCCGAGCCTGCTTCCCTACAGGGAGCTTGTTTGGTGGGCTATAGTTATCAGACCAACAGACGTGTACATGTCTTCTCACAATAGACCTTTTTCATAGCTGCCATTTTCATCTGAAGTAACAGGTAAACACGGGTGTTATTAATGACATTAATGAAGGTTTAGTTCCACTTTAGTGTGGTTGATGCTGCCTCTAAATGAAACTCCTGAGCTCATGAGAAGTCATGCACATGACTCATGACATGGAGCTTTGAGAAAAATTTCCATTTCTTAAGTCGTGAAAACTGCAATAGGAGGCGTTCATATGACTCATCTCGTGAAAATGGCAAACACGACCCCATCTGAAGGCACCAAGAGCCTTTCCAGTGAGTGAGCAGGACCAACAGCAGGACCCTGGCTCTTGCTATCTGCAGTTTTTTACATGATGTATTATTGACTATAGTCTATCTGAGTGAAGCAACATGCTAGCCGGTGCTGACCGTGGTGGGATCCTCCAGAGGGTCCTCGATTTCTGCCTGGCGTAGAAAGACGTTGCCGCGACACACTCTCCACAGCATCCTCTCAAAGGTGGGAATCCTCTCCCTGCTGATCACACCAGCCACAAACCTGCACAAACGACACATGTGCTCAGAGATACATATCTGCTTTGCCCATAGAGCTTCAATCAACCAGTGGGATTGGAACCTATGGCCAATAACCAATAGGAGTGATGTTTCATTGGGAAATACAATCTATTTTAAAAACACTGAAACTACCATCTTGGTAATCACAGTTTTAAAGTGGGTTGCAATCCTTATCACAGTCCCAAAACTATCTCAATATAGGCTATATTTTGAAATGATGCAGCAGGCCTGGTGCTCTACCCCAGTCTGAGCGGGGCCCCACGGCCCCCCTCGCTGCCCTCCATCAGGGCTGATGACTCCTCTAGCAGATTGGGATCTTCCATCTGTCAAAGAGATGAGGAAAACCACAGTTAAGTCTCACACACATAAACTGTGATGGTCACTTGCAGAATGTTTCCTGCACTGCATTATGGGTTTTTTATACTCTGAAAAAAAAATTGGAACGTTTTGTAAGATTTAGGAATATTACGATTTTTTGATCGTGTACAGATACACAACCACTTACAATCATATAATGATACAGTGGTGACATTATATAATATATAATATATAATGGTCTTTACAGTTAAGGGCTAAAACAGAACAACAGATGGACATGAGGAGCGTAGAAGAAGGGAACAAGAGTGGCTTTCTGGATGCTGAAATAGTTCTGACAATGCATCAAGGGGGAAGAAATCTGGAACCTCGTCAAAGAACTGCTGTGTGCGGCGCAGGATGTGCTTGAGCTCCGTCAGCTCCAGGAAGTTCTTCTTCAGGGCTTCCTGGTTGGTGTTGATCTCCTTCAGCTCGTTTTCCAGCTTCTCAAAAGTGGCCTGTGAGGCACAAACAGCAGGTGTGAAGGCATTCAATTGAATGCAGTTACATTTACATTAGTGTCATTTCTGGCATTTAGGTGGATGCTTTTGGCCCAGTATAAAAGCTGCACAAAACACACTGAAACTTCAGCTTATCCACATCAACACAGGAGGGTGATTACCTCCAGGTCAATCATGTCCCTGGGGAATGGGACTTCTGGATTTTCCCCGGTGTCCACCATTGGGATATTGGCTTTCTTGATCTCCTTCTCCACAAACCCTATGTAGAGGAAATTTTAATTTAATCACTGAATACATGAGCATGCGTGTAAACCTGCTGCTGTGTATCTGACACCATGCAATGCTCAGTCACATGCAGTGCTGTCCACAGACATTTGGGATGCCAAGGCGAAAAATTATTTGGGGCACCTTGTGTTTTACCAGGAATAGATCAATGTAGATCCTAATAATACAGCTTGGGAGGTTTTATTTTGCCCTCTGAACCGAAAATTCACCCCTTTAGCTTATAATTTTTGGGGGAATTTTTTAAAAGATTTTCTTGTAAATTTTTGGAAAAAAAAATTGGTGTGATTTTGTGGCAATGTTAAGATAATCAAAAATGTTTTAGGTGATTTTAATTTTTTTTTTTGTAATCTAATTTTAACTACATAAATATAATAAATACAGTTTTATGTCTTTTACTAGCCTTGATAATTTTCTTTTTTGTTTTTTTTTTTGCTAATTGTCTAGTCTAGTTGTCTGTAGTTTTTGTTTTTTGTTTTTTGTTTTTTGCTATGGTCATTAATTGCTTGGTCAGGTTTCAAAGGCTCAATTGAGGGTTTTTTTTTTTTTTTTTTGTGAATGGTATTTATTGTAGAGGCACCATATTGATGCGGGGCCCAAGGCGCTGTGCCTGATTTGCCCAGTGGGCCCCACGGCTCTGTTCACATCTCAAAGCCAGACTACACTGGGAACATGACTTACGCAGTTTCCTGTCCATCTCCTCACATCTCCTCACTTCATTAACAAACTTGCGCTGGAACACATTTACGTCTGGATTCAGCTGGAAGTGGGAGAGAGGAAAGAAAAAACATGTTCACATACGTCAGGCTTTGTTTTTGCTGTTTGGCTGAAGTTCACAATGACTTCAAGTGTAGAAGTTGAGAGCGCTTCAACATGCATCATGTTTCAAAGACACTGCTCTTAATCAAATGAAAGAGCCATACTGGATATCCTGTTTTTTTCACTAGGCCTTACTTAGCCAGAAACACTGTGGCTCCACCCACTGAGGCTTAACTCCACCAATGAGATTATTTCAGCCTCCAACGCAGCTCTACCTGCAACACGTCTGTAGAAACATAACTACACGAAGAAAAATTAATTGCTTTCTTATCTAATCATTGATACTTACATCTCTGAACTGGACCATGCCCAGTTCTCCCAGTTCACTGACGCAGCAGTACGCTGCTTCTGACTGGAGAAAGAGCTGGGCAAGGGTCATCTCCTCGCTCCTGAACAGCTCCCCCATGATGACCAGCACACAGCACTACACCTGAAACAGGAGGGCACAATGACAAGGCTCAGGGTATTCTTTAACTCTTTGCTTAACTTATTTCACAAGTCTTTCAAATGGTATTATTATAGGATTTGAGGATTACTATAGCAATTGTTTAATACATTGTACAAAGATGCTATTGATGCTAATGATACTGTTTGCTTAAAGTCCAATAGTACTGAAAACAACCTATCAAAGTTATTTAATTATATTTTCTCATAATGTTGCCATCCACACAATGCTCAAGCATCCATATGTGTCTCTCTTTCATATTTAGAGCAAGTCACACCAAACGCCATTCAAAAATTACAGTTTAAAATTACTTTGCCTATTGGCAGAAGTATGACGCTGAATATGATTAAATACATTTTAGAAATCATTAAGGCCGTCGAATTAATTCGGATAAAGATGATGGACCAAACTGCACTTTATTTCAATAATATTATACGTGTTACACTTGTGCCACACTGCTCTAAACCGTGATTCACTGTTCATTTTGGTACAAAACGATGGTAAAATTAACAGCCAAATCAATCCTAAGGCTTGAAGCTTTACTGGTTAAGAGGCTGGTTGGAAGATATATCGCTTATTTATATATGCCGAACTCCAGGGCGACTCCTTAAATCCAAGAAGTTGTAGTCGTTTTGTAACAAATATATATAGGTCTACCTGTAAGCGAAGCAACATTAATCAGCGGAAATTTTGAATGAGGTCCCGTCGATAATCTCTGAGGGAATTACAGCCCATCAATGGATGAGCCCCTCAGACCTTTAAAACACCATATTGCTAAACACAGTTCTTATGCATTGCGAATGACTATACGGCATAACTACATATTTTCCTCAGAGTGGGGCTTAAAGAAATCAATGAAGTACAGAAGAGGTGAGGGATGAGGCTCGGTGTGTCGCAGCATCCCTCACCCCTCCGCTGCAGCTGCCCTTCAATTCTCAAGGACGCCATGATGCTGGAGCTAGGCCCGGCAGCCATCGGGGGCATCTGTCATCTTAAATGACAGGCAATCATCTGTCTGTTTTATACATGATTCACAATATTCACAATATCAAATGATATACAACTATATATCAACTTTCTCTGATACCAGTCGAACATCACGATCAGGCCAGGATACGGGCCTATGGTTTGACTCGGTCATAGTGCAGCAGCCTATAACGTGATGCGGCAGTATTTGACAATGAAATGAATGGGTTCATATGGCAAGCACAAAACACGGCATTTAATATCATAATTATGTTAAAATAAATCCTTTGCATCGCTGAGGTGTAAGGAAAAATGAGCAGCTGTCAATTACACAGCATCATCGTCCACACGCAAAATGATCGCCCTTCTCCTACATTCATTATCCTACACTGACGTATAAACAAATATGAACATTATCTAATAAATTTTTTAAATCAAAAAGTCAAATTCTTCATGTACTTACAATAGGATCCTGGGATTTTGTCCGACCGTCACACACCTCCTGTGTGCGGATGCGGGATGCTGCGGTCCAGGCAGCTGCGTCAATCTCCACACAGTTAGCCAGGATAAAATCGGAAACCAACACCGGAAGTGAGATTTTTAACTTCGAAATAAAAGTATATAATATGCTTTTAAACATCATTTGGAAGGGAAAGGAAGAAAAGCCTGAGTTTATTATACGCTCATACAAAACATTTTAGATCAATTTGAAAGCATACCTAAACAAATGAGGACTGTATGCTTGACATGCATACAATATAGTGACATTAATTTAAGCTTAGCAACTTGACATGTGTTATGTTACATGACTAACATCTTATGAGCCTACTATATGCAGCTATAAGGCCTATCTTGCAGTAAAATCATTAGACAACAGAGAGCTACATTCATATATCACACCAAACTCAAGATTTTAGCTGTGTAATGTTGTTACATTTTTCCAAAGTTTCATTCTATTGAACAGTATATTGATAATGTCTGTAACTGCCCAATAAAGTATAAAAACCCCACATTTTTGCAAATTATGCTTGTTATATCAAGTACTGATTATAATGATCATCATCCACTCACAACGTGCTTATAATACACTTATGACACCTTGTAAATTCTTATGAGCAACAGCTCAAGTGAAATTTTACCAAAAACCCATTTGAAAATGTCCTGAAAATAAGGTCTACCAGATGTGGTGGATTCGCCCACAGCTCTGGCCAAGTGTTGAGTCAGTGCTAACAAGATCCTCGAGAAATTTTCCTCTTGCAAACAGGCTCAGTCGAGTTTCACCCCTTCACAGCTCCACATGGCGCAAGGGTTTAAACCAGGACACTGGCCCGCTGCCAGCCAGCAATTTTGGAAGCATGGAACTCCCATAATGTACATAAATTACTGCCGGAGACTTCTACAAGAAGCAGCTTTTCAAAGAGAGGTGCCATGTGCTTTTCATAACTCGTAAGCTTCAGAATATTCTTCAAAGTGGCTGGCAGAAGATTGCAGAGAAGACAGTGCATATGATATAGAAATGAATTAAAATTTTGTGTTAAACTTTTATGTTCAGTTTGTCTGTAACTCAGCGTTGTATGGTAGTGTTAATCTCGGACAGATATCTCTTGAGAATGAGACCCCGTGTCTCAATGAGATTACTTGTATAAATAAAGGTTAAATTGAAAAGATGTTCACAGTAATGACTGGAAGGTGCTTGTCGGGTGCATAGAGGGGGTTCCCATGGATTCCAAAGATATTCAGTCTTCCAAGTATTATCCCAAAATTATTTTTTATGTTCTGCTGAACATTGATTCTAGCATGTTGGTTCTAAAAATAGACTGTACGCATGAATGAAGTAGAGCAGTTTATTTTGTGTGTTTGCTTACAACTAATTACAGCTCCTGTGTCAAGAGGCCATGGAAGCTGGTACTTTCTGAGTCAATTCCATGATTCTAGCAGTTGACTAGATGAGCTGCCCGCTCATTAAAGTGCTGACTAATCAAAACAGCTGTGGTGCTTTTTGCTTTCAGTGTTGTCTAAAGGTACAAGTTGTCAACTTGTAAAGAATGACTTTTTCCTCAGGTCTCAGTGTTGACTCAAATTCTATCAAATGAAACGATTATGTGATGTGAATATTTGGCCATGTTGAAAATTATACAATGCTGGAAGACAATGCAAAAGTTAATGTTCCTATTTACACACCTGCCTGACATACCTGACACACCAAATAATGTGTGGCAAATGACATGTGACAGAAGTCATAAATTGGATTTGAACCCAGAATATAATGACCACAGAGTGTGCACCACAGCCAGAGCAATGAGTGCATTGCTCATGTAGGAAAATGTCCTGTGTTTGTATTACACACTTTAAGGGATACTTCACTGTTTTGAAAAATTTGATGTTATTTCACTTCCCCTCCAGCTGTTCTGTAGGACAGTAGTGGTGCTATCTTCCTCTCATTGTTTCTGAGCGCTGGATACTGGCTGGATGCTCCAAATGCTAACTGTTAGCCTTCTGCCACTGAGGTGGACTTGCCCCTGGCTAACAATCCACTCATATATATATATAGGAATATAGGAAAATATTTCTCTGGAGAAAAACTGGAGCCATAACTCCAGCTAATCAAATTAGATGTTATATAAGCCTCATGAGTGGGGATTAGTTTTTTTTCCAAATGACACAGCTAGTGGTAAAGGCACTTTCTCGCTTTTAGCAGCACAACTTTTTCAGGCACACCTCCCCTACTATCCATTTATGAATCCCTTTTCAAATATAAAGCATCTCTATAAACCACACTCCAGGAACTGTGAATAAAAATGTATACAGCTGTGTCGGTGCGGACCAAGGCACTGGTGATTATTTTGTGAGCTGTTAGTTCATAAGCACAGATCAGCAGAGGGAGCACTGATGTGATAGAGGTTTGCTTTCATTTTCCTTCCTCTTCATTTTGATATTTTTGCATCATGCCAAGTTAAAATGACATGTTTTGACAATCTCAGCTTCTTCTGCAACTGGCTGGTTTACAGACTCCTTTTCCCCTTTGAAGGAGTTCTTGATCCTCACGCAACACAGCCTCACTCTATGCTGAACATGCTCTGCAGAAGGGGGGGAGTGGAAAAAACGAATAGATCCTGTCTGACATTCCTCCTTCTGCTGTGCCTGAGCTTGTATACGAGGAGCTCAGCACAGCCCTGCTCTAACTATTCAAACCATGCTGATGGGACAAGGCCAGACCGAGGGGGTGTGTTGTCCGAGCTCTGAGGGGGCTGGATTTGCCATTTGTAGGTGGAGTCCCCTTGATCTGTGGGTGTTGTTGGGGAGGAGACAGGGGAGGGTTTTAAGGGAGGGGGATTGTCCAGGGCGAAAAAAAAAAATAGGGGGCTGGAGAGGAAAAACGCCGCTGGCTGCAGCTTGACTGGAGGGTTTCTCTGCCTGGTGTGGCATTCGCATCCCGGCGCTCATGTGGTAACATCCAGCACTGCTTAGCTTCCCCTGTACACTGGCCTGACTCCAGGGATTAGAAGAAGAGAGGGCAGACAGAGCAAGGGAGAGGGAAAGGGAGCGTACGTATGCTTGGAAAAGATAAGTGAAAGTAGGAGGGGAGAAAAGTGCAGAGGGACTAGAGAACAGAAGAGAGGGAAAAGCAGGTGAGAAATTAAACAATCCAGAGAGAACATAAGTGAAGAAGCTGCGCCACTGGTGAAGAGTTAAGGCTGACTTATCTGACTGTACATTCTCAAACTCCCTGACATGGCAGCCATGGAAGCAGAGCTCTCCAGTGCCCAGCTGGAGCCACAAACCCTCACTGAGGTCTCAGATGATGAGGTCAACCTCCCACCATCAGACGATGAAGATGATGTCCTTGCTGCAGCCGCCACGGGCACGGAGGAGCAACCTGCTGAAGACAATGAGGCGGCAAAGGTGGACCTTCAGGTGAACGGGGGGATGGTGCTAACTCTGCTAGACAAGATCATCGGGGCGGTGGACCAGATCCAGCAGACCCAGAACACGCTGGAGGCCAGGCAGCAGGAGATGGAGCGCTCGGTGACGGGCATCCAGGGCGAGCTGACCAAACTGGCCAAGAGTCACACCACCACATCCAACAGTGTCAGCAAAATGATGGAGAAGGTGCGCAAGGTGAGCATCAATGTCAAGACGGTGCGTGCCAACCTGGAGAGGCAGGGCGGCCAGATCAAGAAGCTGGAGAGCAACGAGGCCGAGCTGCTCAAGAGGCGCAACTTTAAAGTTATGATCTACCAGGTGAGAAACAATGTTTATGCCTGTTTGTGTATATGTGTACTGTGTGTGTGTGTGTGTGTGTGTGTGTGTGGTTTGTTTGTGTGAAGTTCTGAATGACACCTGACTAACACAACGATGGGTGTGGCATGTTTGTGAGCAAAGACAAAAAAAAAACCCTCCCAAAACTTGGGCTCTTGAATGTGAATGAATGTCTTCACTGTCTAAATTTGTGGGTAAACATGATTCAGTGGTGGTTTAAGAACTGCCTGATGGCTTGCCATAGATGTTACTCAATTTGTAGAGGTGCAAAAGGTTCAGTCGGACGATTTTAGGGAGTGGCGAGGGCTTACCTCACAGCGGTGCAGGCATGTGCTTAAGTGACAGGCTGTACTATCTCTCATCATCGCCCTGGCAAAATCACAAACCACTCAGGAATTTAAATATGTGAACTTTTCCAGGGACAAGGACCTCCTCTGAGGATGTGCATCCAGAACTGGAGAAAAATAACTAGACACAATATTTACATTTTAATTATTTATCAGAGCACTCACCACAAAACACACACACATTTCAGCAAGAAATCAATGACATGATGTTCCCCAGTTTTGGAGGAAACTGTTGCCTCAATTTTCCTGAGAAATCATTTTCAAACTTTTATGAAATGTTATGGGAATGCTAACAAGATCCAAGCAACACTGTCTTTCTAAATGAGAGATTCTTCAATCAATAAGATTTGTTCCCAACTACATTGTCTTTCTGGTCTCTTCAAAATACAAATAATGCCTATAATACACACTCATTGCTTCAGAATGAGCTCTGCTACTACAGCTATCCAGTGATCAGGCATGTGTGTTTCTAATTATTATGGTCCAAGATGTTCCACGCTATGGGTCATATGAACCCAACCTGCACCCATGCCCCACCTCAGTATACACTACTATATGTAGGTTTGACATCACTCTCTTCTCCCCCAGCACACAATGTTTAAGACCTCAGAATACAAGCCTTCACACGTGAGCCCAGATCCCTGGCTGCCCAAGTCATAAGGAATCCATTCGGAAAGTCATTTCACTCTCTCTCTTTTTTCTAAAAAACAAAGATGGAAAATACCACAAGCACACTCAAGGTCCTGTTTAAGGCAGAGGAGCAGGGAGAGAGACAGAGGACAGAGGGGAGAGGTTTAACTGATAGATATTTCATTATAAAAGACAGTGTGCATGATTTTTTTTTCTGGGAGTTGAGGGGAGCCCCGTTTCTTTTTTTAGCCTGCAAGGCCACAGTGTGATGTGTAATCGCTTGCAGCTTTTTGCACAGTGGCGCGAGAACATTCAGAGTTTCCACCCTTGACTCAGACATCACGGCTTGGACAGCCCTCACTCTCTCCATTTCTCTCTCCCTCGCTCCCTCTCTCTTTCCAAGAGTCGGGCAGATGTGGAAGGAGAGTGATGTCTTAGGCAACCCTGACTGTCTGACTCTAAATGACTGTGCAGTAATGGTAATCTAACACACATATAAATATGAGGTGGGCGTACAAAATACTTTATTGCCCTGTTGCAGTACACACACACAACACACCTGGCTTTCTCCTCTTGGCATAACAGCACCGCATTTTATATTTAATGATCTGCAGATGAATCTTTAGAGCAGACCAGGGTGCTCAATTAGAAAAAGCTAATTTCCATGATCGTGTTTGAGAGAACTGGATGACTGAATAATTTCCCAATCCAAAAGCCTCATAAATCAATATTTTAATTAGCAACTGTTAAAATGGAGGCGCTGAGTGCTGCAAGTTTCCAATACAGTCTGTTTGAAATATGACGAGCTGAAAAACAGAACGGGTTGAGATTTTGCTGGCGTTAGCCAACAGCCTGGGCCCTGTGGCAAGAGAAACTCCCCCTGTAATGCCTATCGCTAGCTCCCTCGCTAACTCAAAACACTGGCTTTGTTTATGGTTGCCAACTATGACATAAGGTCAGATTCATCTTCATTAAAAGCACAAACCACAATGTGTTTTTCTGTTTTCAATTTTTCTGTGTGCTCCTCTGTTGCCCTTCAAGGTCAGATTCTTTCAAAATCAGCACAGTACAGCGAAAGACTCCACCAACACCCCCCTGTGAACTGTAGCACTGTTATTTTGGCTGCTTGAGACTGTGTGTCAACACATAAATACTTGACCTTTGTGAGGATTCATTAGTATGGTCGGCTTATTCCTCCATGTACCAACACCTCAACGCCACTAAACACTGTGGAGGTAAATGGACTTTGGTTAGCGAGACCTCTTCTAATCAGACAATGGCAGCTTTGATTCCTGCAGCAGCTAATAAATGTCAGTCAACTGCCTTGTGCTCTGTGGGCACAAGTTGGCAAGACAATGAACCCCTCCCAGCAAACTGTGATCCTCCATTTGAATCATTGTGGCAGCTGGGAAGTGCCCACTTTGAACCTCCCAGTTCCCACCGGGACACGTTCGACAACTTCACTCAGTAATTTTTAGCATGTTCATTGCTTGCTATACCCCAAAGCAATTCCCAGTATTTTTCTATTAGTGCACAAAATGTAAATGACACAATGTAGTACTCCTAATAAAATAAAGTATCACAATTTATGTTTGTTGATAGTTTTCACCCAACAGGTTTTTGTCGTAGCTAGGAACTTGTTTTGATGTCATATGTTGCTAGGCGAACCGAGGCAACAGAAATCATACCCTCGTTTCTCAGTGGAACGTCCCATTGGGAAGGGCGTGAGAGGACACTTTTCCTATTGGGACCTGGGAGCTCTCCCAGTTCCCAGGATATATTCAATGCAGAATTACGACATCTGGATGGCAGAGTCAACAAAATACCATGATGCAGACACAAATGTAGAGACTTTTGTTACATGGAAGTCAGAATAAACAGAGAAAAGGTCACATTTGATTTCATCCAATGAAGTTTCTTTCCTCTTTGAAGGACATCATGTCATGTATGATAGGAGGTGCATTTCATAATTTGAGGAAGGTGCTAACAGCTAATTGGCCACCTCTCTGCACTGAGCATAGCATTGCTAGCTAGTTAGCTACTAGCCACTAGCATGCTGGGTAGACTAAGGGTAATTATTGAATGCATAAATATACAATTTAGTGTTACGACTAACTGAAAGCCACACTGCAGTTTTATGGGGGTTTTTCTCCTACTATGCTGGATGAGTGCAAAACTATACATACAGTAAAATAGGATGATGTGGCACGCACACAATAGCCCTTTATCATAAAATAGCAGGGTAAACACAGGTGCTACTCATTACATTAATTATGACTCAGTTGCATTTCTTCCCAGTGAGCCGGCATGAACAACAGCAGGACCCTGCCTCTGTTAGAACTAAATTTATGTCATTAGTGCCACCTGTGTTGACCTGCTGTGCATGTCAGAATAGCTGCTGGGAAGAAGCTCCACAGACTCATTCTTGATTCTTTCAGAGGTCAGCATGCCTAAAGCAACATTTGTATTGGCTAACCATGAAAACAGTGGGTCAAAGGTTGTGTTTTTTTTTTCATCCTTTGAGTTTAATGGGTGTGAATGAGAAGTTGAACAAATGACCCCTGACCCAGCAGCGCGTCCAGTAATGTGCTTGGTTTCATGGTGATCGGTTCACTTCCACGCCTTGGTGACATCTTTGAACTTTTGAAACCCAGGAGCCCCCTGAGGTGGGCGTCTTGGTTAAAAGGTTTTATTTCATCCACTTGACAAAATTCACTTTTTGTTTTGTTCGAACTTTATTTCCTTTTTATTTTTTGGTGGGAATTTTGTGGTAGTTTATGGTAATTGTCTTAGGTTTCAAAAGGCTTATGGTCCCAGTGTGTCCTTGTGTGCTTCACTGAGACCACGGTCATCCCAAGGACAATGAAGTCATTGCATTACATTTTGGGCACTTTGGCAATCACTGGCATAATTTACAAAAGTAGAGCAAGCATAAATTCTTATAAAGACAAACAACTCATAGCCAGAAGTATCAAAGCCACATTACTGTGGAATAAAATGTGCAATTAGAATTCAAACATTTAGAAAATGTATAAGAATGACTATTGTAATAATAGTAGGGTTCATTCTCACAGCTGTTATCCATGTAAAATCTGTAGGTTACAATTTAACACTAAAACATATTCCCATGTAGAGTTCCCTGGGTGACGTGTGTTTGTCCTTTGAGGTTTGTGACATGAAAATGTTTGAAACCAATGCATTAGACCCATGTGGCCTCGCAATATTTTCCGATTGCTTGCAGACATTTCTCCATTGAGCTTCTCCAAATTCAATCCTGTTTGATCTGACAGTGTATCAAAGGCAGGCTTTGTGAGGTGTCAGATGCATGGTGTCGATCCAGTCACTCCTGATTACAGGAGGGAATCTATCTTGTGCCCCAAGGAAAGGCCCTGCCCCGGCTCTCCGCTGATAGTCCAAACATACTGTAAATCACTGGTGTTTACTGTCAAAAAGGGGTAGCTCGCACGGGGAGAAGACACAGCTTGAGCGCTTTGTAGTGAGGCACGGGGTGTTTCATCTTCGCTTTATTGGCTGTAGACCTGCCACTCACTGCTCCACTCCCTTCAGGCTTCCCTTTATATTTTTTGGCATCAAAACGACCAAATTTAAAGATATTAAATTCTAGCAGAATCATCCGCCCTCAACAGCATCTGTCAAAAATGATCAGTAACGGCATTCAAAAAGCCATCCCATGGTGATCAAACTACACCCAAAACCAACAGGCTTTCTTCCTGCAGTAGAGCAAGTGTTGCACTAATACTAACAATATGCATAAAGGTATTTTAAGATTGAGATATGAGGTGGCGGGGGAGTAAGTGGAGCCTAATCTGTGGAGACTCTGTCAACACATCAGCTGAAAGTGACTGTCTCCCTGTTAGCACAAGCAGCTGTCCTGTGTGTGTGTGTGTCCAAATGTCCAGTAGGTCTTAGATTTACTTAGATCTGAGTTCAGATCTTTGACAGCTGAGTCCATATGGTGCAATGCTGCAGTCACAGAGCAGGGGTGACTGTACTTACAGTGGATCCAACCTGGAATGTCACAACTCCATGGTAGTATCTGTGTGAGTGTGTGTGTATGTGTGTGTGTGACAGAGAGAGAGAAAGAATAAGAGGGAGAGCAAAAGGCATGAATGTGAATAGTTCAGGCTCCCAAAGTCCTCTGGGTAGTTTGACAGTCCCCTGCAAAAACAACAAACCAGGAATAGAGGCGTTGCAGTTGCGTCACAAATCTCCTAGCAACCACGTCTGCCGCCTTCGTGGAGGTCTTTAAATTGGCCATGGAAAAATAATGGCTCAATATAAAACAACCATAAAAGAAGACACTTCAGAAAAATATGTGTGTGACAATCAGTCAGTGACATAAAAGTGAGAAGTCTGATATGGTCGATTTGTATTCAAACTGAGGTTTTTGTGACATGGGAAAGTGTCCTGTCCTCTCAAGCTTGAGAGGAGTCCGCTCAGCTGACCTCAGCGTGAAGATGACGTTTGCTTTTTGCAGCCAGTTCACTTGCCAGCAGGACAGTGTTAAACTAACAGCTTCCACTTGGTGCATCAGTGCAGATCACGTGTTTACGAGACAGAAGGTTAGCTGGCCAAACATGATTTTCGTACAAACACACTGACACTGTGTCAATGCAAAAGTTGGTAGCTAAAACAGCACAGACACGATGTCTGCTGGATTCTGTCACGATGCTCGAATCCAAACTCCACATTCGGACTCTCATATGGCATATCCAACTAGGAATTTAGCATTTTTTTAAGCTCCAATATATTCAAATAAGAGATAAATAATTCCAAAGTATCTGGAATATGGCTACCATTAAACATAGATAAATACAAATTTAATGTCACTTATTCTTTTTTTAACTATGAAAGGAACTCTAATGATCATAAATCTGAGAATATTTTGTTGGTTTAATGGTTTAATTGATGGTTACATTTTGCAAAACTGTAACATTAGCTTACTTTCCGGTTCACGTGCGTTCAAACTCGAAACTCTTGCAAGTTGTTCTGATGAGAATCTGTCCGACCTCCATGTTGCTTCCCATATGAGGTGAACATGGCAAATATAGGCGATAAACTGTTACATAAAAGAATGTAAATAAGAAATTAGCCCGATAACATAATAATTGCTAATTAATTTACATGATCAGTGTGCTCCTCTGTATCTTTAATTACCAGCAAATAGATAGTTGAAGGTTTTATAAAAATGCTATATTTACATATGATTAAAATTTGTGCAAAGAGAGATCATTTGTGAAATAAGCTGTTTGAAACATACATGCTGTGGCTCCTGAATCATGTTTCAAACTTCTACTGACCCCCATTGAAAATGAGTTGTGCACCCTTGCTCTAAAGGTTTAGTGCAAGAAAATGCAAGAATTACTATTGTCATCAACAGTTGATATCGCTTCACTGCTATATTGCTCTCTGTTGTCTGTGGATTGTTATGTGTGTTTTTGGTTGTTGCTGACATGCTAGAGGGACTGAAAAAGACTGAACATAGTGAAGAAAGGAGCTGAAATGTGAGTGAAAGAAGTGATCGATTGATTCAAGATGAGGAGGGTGGGACAGGCTGTTATGTGGGAGAGCATGAGGGAAAGATAAACTGAGGGAGAGCGAGATCTCCATCCACTGAGTGCAGGGAGTGGATGGGTGTGTTGCGATGAAGAGCAGGGACCATATTTAGACAGCTGATTCATAGCCCAGGCATCCCTTGCTCTCCACTCTAACCTCCTCCTTCTCCTCCTCCTCCTCCTCCTCCTCCACTGGAACCAGTTGAAACCCAGTGCCTCCCTCTACTCCCCAACTTCTCCACCCACCAGGCTAATTCATTCCTCATCCTCCCCTCCGACACTCCACCCCATCCTGCCCCACCACCCTCCATCACAACTCCCTTTGCTTCTCTGCCCCTCCTTCTCCCTCTCCCCACTCCCTTTCTGTTAATGTTCTTTCTTTTGTTAGGTTATTTCAGAGGCCGTCTCACAGTGACTGATTTGTTTTTTTTGGAAGATCTTTGGATGAAAACGAAATCATCAATCCAATGGTCCACAAAAAAATGCTGTATAAGAAGCAATGCCAAACACCATAGAAAATGTGTGATATCATTGCTTTAAAAATCATTAATGGGTACACGCAGTTCTCACATTCACAATGCTTTGCAGTGTGTTCCATTTATGGAAGAAAGGCTCGCCAAGAACTGAAACCATCCAGTGTTGAGATCAAATACCATAATTACTGGATTTTGAAGACAGTGCTAGAGAAATGCAAGTTACAGGAGCATATTGGATAAAAGTAGCCTGATGTTTAGACATATTTTCCAAATGCCTCAAGTTCATTAGTTAGTAACAGACTGTATTTGTAAAGCACAACACAGATGACCCAAGATTTAGCCAACAATGGGATTAAGTCACCTACTATCTGTAGCAAGCTGCTCTAGCTATAGCTAAAGCTGATCAGGTTATCACTTCAAATTATAAAGTAAATGATTACAAATCTTTTCCCTTTTAGTACCATTTTTTCCAGCCTCCTTCTTTCTTTTCTGCACTCTCCTGTACCATCCGCTTTTCTTGACCTTCAAAGGAATCAGGATCTTGGACCCTGGACAGAAGATCTCACAAACAATCTGTCAAAGCAGATTTTGCTCATCCTTCTTTTCTATACTTGCTCTGCACCACTGCTACAAAAAAAAACACCTGCTGCCCACCTACCCCTCCACATAGCCTTATATTTTAAACCACAGCACATTGACAGTACTGTCAAATTTCCATTTCATTTTACTGCCATCAGAACCCTATCCAAATGAGTTACAAACGAGGGAATGCAGTGCTATGAACGTTCTGCCCTCAAAAGATTCAAACCAGACCGGCTGCGGTATGATATAAAGTACACATTTTTCCAGCAGCCTGGGAACGATCAGGTTCCCCTGATGTTTTGCATGTAAATTTATCAACAGCAAATCCATTCTTCTCACAAACGTCTATGCAAGATCCATATATGGAAATGTGAGCAAGAAATGTTCCTGTTCTCCCAGCTCAGTTTACAAGCCAGACTGTGTGTAACATTGTTTCTGCAGGGAGAATGAGATTTTGGTGCAGCGTTTTGGGCTTCGGTACAGTAGGTAGGGGTGATGTACAAGTCAAGCACTGGTTGTCAGAACATCATAGGTCCGAGGAAGTTTTGTTGACAAAACGGGGAAGCACAGAAAGAGAGAAGGAGGGAGGGAGAGGATAAGAGACAGAGAGGGAGGTAACAAAGGGGATATAAAGAGAGAGAAACAAGGGGGGGCAATCTAAAAATAGCGGCTATCACATACTTGCTTGATTGTGAGAAGGAAAGGGCCTTTAAGAGATTGAATTCCTGTTTGGTTTGCAGATCTTTGGCCAGGCTTTGGTCAGCTGGGGCTGACAGTCAGCCCGCAACATCAGCTGGCTTTTTACTTTCTTACAGTTTGTCATTAGTCATTGGCTGAAAGTAAAACAGTTTTTCCACCTTTTCACTCTGGCTCAGATGTCTTGGCGTTTCTATGATGCTTCTATGGAGGGTTGATTTGTCCTTGCTTATTGCTCTTTGCATGTCAGGTTGAACACATCAGTATCATTATAGGTTTTTGTTTGAGTTGGAACTTCTAGGCCCAGATACCAAGAAAGCATCTGACCTCATCTTGAGGAATTGCTGACTATCGGATGTCAAAATCCATCTCCATATCTCCATGAAACCTTGGGTTTGGGGGATTTCCTGCATTTAGGTTTTTTAAGAGGACATAGACTTAGACAACTGAACTTATTAAACAAAGATTAAACAAAGTACTGCAGACATGCTGGGTGTGAACACACCTTTTAGCAACAAAATGTCAAGGATGTAGATGAGGCAAAGCTGGCCACAAACCACTTATGACTTTCAAACTCCAAGACCCCAGTGGGAGCAAGTTTAGAGATAGCATAACGCCTTTATATCCTCATTGTATAAAAAGATCTCATGTCTTGACTTGTATGACAATCTTGATCTAATATATCTAATAAGTCGTACCCTGTGCATAGTGGGACTCTCAATTCTGCTTTTCTTCATAATTATCTGTACCACGAAGAAAGTATTTAAACCACAGACTGAAAGCCTTCAGGCCCAGTACTTTCATATAAATCAGATATGGACAAATGCAGAAACTTGAATGTTTCAAAATGTCTTTCAGCCAAGCCATTGTGAACGGCGTGACAAATCTGCCGAAATGCTGCTCACTTGACATCAATAGAGAAATTATCTTTCAGACCCTTAACTTCCCCAGAATCATTCATTTTCTAACCAGAGGTTTTTCCACATGAGTCAGACTTTGGTGACTCACAGGCTCATGGTAAGAAAAACATTAGTTTGTTTCATCATATGATCCACTTCATCATATGATTCCAGATTTGAATCCTCTCAAGATATGGTTAATTACATTATTAGCCTTGAACAGAGAGGCCCTTTATGAAAAGTCATGTAACCTTTGTAGATTTATGACAACCTGAAGGTTGAAGTCATTTTGTCAGACTTTACAGTCTAGTTTTGAGCTCCGCACTTCCAGCGTTTATGGGATGTTTAGCAATTGCAAGAGCCCTACTTGCAGTGTGACAATTTTGCCTCATTGCTGTAATGGGCTTGCTCAATTGGATTTCACTGTGAAACAATGAATTTCACTTACTAGATGAGACACCATGCAACCAAGGTTCACGGGTGACAATCAGACTTTCAGAGGGATACTGCTATGAAAGCTGCTATGAAAGCTGCATGGCATTGAACATAAAGTTGTACTGGCCGTACAGACATGCATAAGACTGTGCACATCACTGTCCTTACGTTCATAGAGGCTTAAAGAAAGGAGGACACAATGTACAGGGGAGGACAGCAGCAACGCCAACGGAAGAAGCCACTTCTTTTGCAGCCCCATAAATCTCTCTATAAACACTAACCTCCTCCATTGTTATTGGAAAGAGTAACAAGGGGTGGCCATGGGAACAGCCACTGTCATCCCTCGCCGTCCAAGTCACTGTTAGTCAAGCGTGGGGAAGTGTACATAGACCCAGAGACAAGGGAGACGGTGCTGCCAAGGCCTGGCTGCTGGTCCCATAATAATCAGGTCCCTTTTTGGCAGAACTCGGTTGAACGTTGCGATTAAGGCTGAAGGAGAGTGGAAGTGAGAAGAAAACACAGCCTGCTTGTCATATATGAGTTCTGAGTGGTAAGCCAGCTTTGTGTATTTGTGAAAAAGTAAAATTGGATATGCGAGTGGAATGGAACAGTTTTAGTATCCATATGAATGTCATCACATAGGGGGAATTATTAATGATAGGGCTCGGTGCTTACTCATGACATTGGATGGAGTGTGTTGGTGCGTGTGTCTCCATCGACATGTGTGCGTGTTGCGCGTGTGTGTTTGTGTGTGTGTGTGTGGCTATGCATGAAAATACATGATCAGAATACCCTTGAACTAAAGTATGTTGGAAAAACAACCTCCAGTGATTGTCGACAACGGCAAGCTGTGTCTTGCAGTGACAGTTGAAGGGTGAGTGTGTGTGTTTGTGTGAAAACAGCACCAAGCTGCTTAACACACACATGTCTGCAGCCTTGGCAACTCTTTATAAACGCCGTATTTGTGCCAGATTTATGTAAGCATCCTTACAAAGGTGTGTTTGAATAGGCAAGCACTGATGCAACAATAATGTAAACTACAAAACAACCTGTTTTCACTACATTTATAGACATACCTTTGATGGTCTGAAATAACAAAACTTGAATAGACAAGGATACATCATGATGCCTTAAGTGCTGCCGGAAATATTGTAATTACAAGTTGGCCACACATGAATAACACAACAAAGAGGCAAATCCAAGCCACGCTTGGATTTGCATGATGATGCATGATGTCAGGAATGAGATGAAATAATTTTGTATATTGGCTGAATTTTATATAGATAATTAGAGTTAAAAATGTGAAAATAAAAATATGCAACAATACTAATTTACTATGCACATGATATTAACACCTGCTTTTGGTTGTCAAATTTATTAAAACATAAACTGTATGCTTTATGTTCATTTTCTCCTCTTCATTGTTAAAATAACAGCCATCAAGGAATCACTTATCATTCAAACCTAAAGCACTTGAAAGCATGACAAGTCATATTTACAACTTTCAAAAGTCAGAGTTTATGAGGAGACCTTGAAGGCAGCATTGGTATACATGTCTCTTAAAAATTTCACCTAGGCACTGTACATACTTTGACTTTTTCCAAGGAACCCGATCAGATATGAAGATAACCTGGCCAGCTCTCCTGTAGCTACTCTTGTGTGGGGGGGTGTGACCCATGGGTGATGTGTTCTTCACTGTGAAAGCAATAGGGAACCTCCAGGGTATAAACATCACCATATTTGAGATGAAACATCAGAATCAAAAGATTATCAGATAAATTCTGTGGACAGCTGATCCGTGTAAAACACCGCTTCATGTTTAATTTGAGTGTAAATGTTGGTAATAAACAAAAAATGTTGGTAAATTGAATTAAGGTGGGATAATCTTCCACTACATCTCTGTTTATGGTTGCTACTCACTGTAAACTAAAATGCTGGCATGTGCTAATATATTGTATTGGTCTCAAAAAGGAATGCTAACCGTGCTCACTTTGTGTTTTCTGGTCAATACTGAGTTTTTACAGGTTTTCTGCATTATTTTATCTCGTTTACCTCCTGAAATGAGTGAAACTGAATCGGAAACAAGTGGGATTATGTAACGCCAGTGGCACAGGAATATTTGCTCCGTTGTCATGGCGCTGTGACGTTGATCTGTGTCACACCTCACCACTCATGGCTCGACATTTCAAATTCTGCTGTTGCACTTTATTTTTTAATAAAGAAATGGAGGAAGAAAGAAACAAAGGGAGGAAGAGAGGAACAAAGGAAGAGAGGAGGGAAGGAATGAAGAATGGGAAGGAGGAAGCAATGAAGGAATGGAGAGAGGAAATAAGGGAAAGAGGGAAAAGACGGGAAGAGAGCAAAATAGAAAGAAAGAAAGAAAGAAAGAAAGAAAGAAAGAAAGAGAAAGAAAGAAAGAAAGACCCGGTCGCTGCTCTGCTCCAGTGCTTCTCTGTGCAACAACAGGCCGGGTGACTCATCCCTCTCTCCCCCCTCAGGGACCTGTGGCATGCCATCACTTTATATAGCAAACTCTCCCTCTCTCTCTCCTTCTCTCTCTCTCTCTCTCTCTCTGTCTCTCTCTCTCTGTCTCTGTCTCTCTCTCTCTCTCTCCCCCTGGGTCCCATGTCCCTGATTAAAGGGAAAGCAAGGCCGAGTGGAAAACAGGAGGATAGTAGGGAGCTCTTTCCCTGGAGGTTTTTGCAGTGTGTGACCATCACACTCTTTCCCATGGCACTCACATGAGAAATGTGTTCTCTCTCTCTCTCTCTCACACACACACACGCACACACACACATACACATACACATACACAGTCCCTTGCCTGGCACAGGGCACGCCCACACATCTATCACCCAAAGCAGCCTGATATCGTGGGTGGCCACTGAGGTCAGGCCATTAAAAGGTCAGGCCTTTCATAAAAAAAATTGCTGATCAGCATTGCCTATTTCTGATATGATGATTTCTGCTTATTTTTGTTTTACTTTTTTACCAGTCATGGCAGTGGCAGTCTGTAAAACCTGCATTGATCTCTGTCTACCCATCCATTAAAGGAGTGACCATATCACTGACAAATTGCTTATGATCTGATTATGATAAACAGATTTGACGATAGTTGCTTCTATCCCAGTGGGGTAAAAAGTGGGCCACCAAGGAGTCCTTAGCAAACTGAGGAAGAGTTTAATTTCACCTTCACTTATCAAAGGTCTGTTCAAGACCCAAGAAATCCGGCATTTAAATGTATCATATATTAATAATTATAAATGTAGCTTGCTTGCCATTTTAAATTTTCTTTTCTTTTTTGCTAAGGTTTTACTTACATCCTTGGAAAATTTTTATGCATTTTTTATTTATCTTTTTTTTTTTTTTTTTACTTGCATCTTGGTAACCTTTTGCTATTTTTTTTTCTAATCGAGCAGATTTCCCATCAAATCCAACACACTGGCTCTCCATATAAAATTCAGTGTAGACGTCTTGTCTGCTAAATGCTGTTTCAGATGCTCTTCCACCCTGGTAGCAATAAAAATCAAAGGGAAATGCTTGTAATTCTCTCAATTTTTTTACACATAAATGCCCATATATGTTGAATTCTAGTTATCGAATCTTTGTTTCTTTGAGTTCCTCAAATGTGTAATTTCATTTGTCTTGCAGTGAAATGGTGGCTTGAATTAAGACTGACAAAGAATGAGTCTGTGAGCTCTGTAAATGGTAACGGGCCTGCTGAACGTTAATTATAACTCCGGCCACACTTTTGATCCCAGGATTGAATTTCTAAACGACTCCATGACTGTCTTTTACAAAGTGACCTGAACGTGGCCAGCAGCTTCTGAAATCTGTGTTCCAGCTTGTGTCGTGTGAGTTGTTGGCAGTGGACTGCACTTTGTAATTAATTCTGAGAAGCGGACCATTTCTATTTTGAGGCAGAGGAAACTTTCTGTCTAATTAGCAGGCACAAACAGAGTCTTGATTATCCTTTTTGTTCTGTTTTTGTTTGTTTGTGTGCTTTGTGGAGTCAGGGCAGGGTGGAGCCTATGTAGAGCAGATTTATAAATGAAATTCCATCCCAAAATGTTTTACCTAGGAAACTGTCTCCATCAATGCAGGAGTCCTGAATATCATGTGTGCTTTACTTTAGCCTCAGTCAGACATCAAAATCAAGCTAAAATAGATTTAAACTTCCCCCAGCATTTAAGGAGTATACGTCAAAATGGAGCTGGAAGGTGCCTCGGATGCAACGGGAAAACACTCTGGTCCAAACAGCGCTGACTTTATGCTTGTAAAACCCTTCGACTGTAAAATAAAACGTCCTCATTTGCTCTTTCGGCTGCCCTCGCTGCTGGCTTGACATGAGCAGTTATATCATGAGGATTCCCCGCTTTCCTGGATTTACTGGAAAATCCCCTCATTGCGTGCAAGAGAGTGTGGCCGTGTGTGTGCGTGCAAGTCCACGTGTGTGTGGACACGTACACACACACACACACACACACACACACACATACATACATACATAGACTAGGCTTTTCCACAGCAGTAGGGGAGTTCTTGGTTGTGGTTTGGGTTTAAACAGGAAAACAGAAACAGAGAGGGGTGTGTTAGAGCGGGATTCCTC
>OMLB01039809.1:1601-12149 GCA_900302555.1 Myripristis jacobus | reverse complement strand
GGAAGGAGAAAGAGAGAGAGGGAGGGAGAAAGGGAGATAGAGAGAAGGAGAAAGAGTGAGAGTGAGAGAGGGAGGGGAAGAGAGAGAGGGAGTGAGAGAGAGAGAGGGAGGGGAAGAGAGAGAGGGAGTGAGAGAGAGAAGGAAAGGGAGACAGAGAGAGAAAGTGGAGAAAGGATGCACTGGTATGTTTCGTAGGGTACCGCATATTTGAGAGATCCAATTTGTTTCTTTTTTTGTGTGTGTATACGGTTGTGTGTGTGTGTGTGTGTGTGTGTGTGTGTGTGTGCGCGAGGAGGAGGGGGAATGCAAAGCTGTGCATTGAATTGGCCACTCTGTCACAATTACCTCCGAAGTGACAGCAGGCACACAAACCTGTCACCATAAACAGAGAGACACACAACACAGACACACACTTGCTGTTTTCTCATCTGCGTCAGTAGTGGACTCAAACAGCATCCCGAGCCTTTAGACAAACACACTGTGGGTTGTTATCACCTTTCATCCCTTTGGCAAACTGGAACTGAATGCCAGTGTGTGTTTGTGTGTGTGTGTGTGCCTTATATAGGGAGCTAACCACACACATGCGCGCACATGGCCAAGTTATCAGCCTATTAGAAGGGGCAGCTGCTAAGCCAGTATAAAATGTTGATTCAGGAGAAGATCACACACCAATTACCAGTGGATTCTCTCTCTAATCTGGCTGGCCTTACCTTTGGATGGATTCTTTGCTTCAAACCATCAAGGCATCAAAACGGCCCGACTGCATGTGTTTGTGTGTGTTTTTGTGCACTTGTTTTTGAGCTTCTTGTGTCTGCATGGCGGCAAAAATCAATACTCGTGGAAAAGCTCCAACCTCCGATTCTAAAGAACGGAGGCATGGACTGGTTTTCAAGTTTTAGGCAACAGCATTCATCAGCTAAAGATCGCTGCCCCGCACTAACAGGATCTAATACAATGCTGATGGTGAGGGAGGCTAAGCTATGACAAGTCTCATTGAGGACACGCATGTATCACAAATTGCGTCAAAACCGAAACATTTTACTCCCGGCTTTCGACTTGCGCTTTGCATTTACGGATGTGACAGTTGTCAATGGGTCAGCATTCAGGTTTTAAGTGGCCATTTATTTCAGCCCTGCTGGAATTTGCAACAGGTATGACTGAATGAAAAGGAAGAAAGATAAGCAGGGAAAAGGAGAGGAGGCATGAAAGGAGGCCTGGATGAATGGAGTGATGGATTGGAAAATGAAGGAGATCAGCAGGGAGAGAGGGAGAGAGATGGACGTTGGCGCAGGATAGATTGTCTGTTTAATGCACAGTCCATACAGCCTCTTTATCTCTCTCTCTCAGTCTCCCCTCTCTCTCTCTCTCTCTCTCTCGCTGCCTCATACGTATGCAGGTCAGCTCCCGAGCAAGGGATGAAAAAAGCGATAGAAAAAGGGACTGCGGAGGTGAGCGGAGAAAGATATAGCATCCTCCACTCCTCTGCCAATCAGTCTCCTCCGTCAAGCATGGCGGCGTGTGCTGCCTGCCGTGCCGTGTACAGGGGCCTTCCATTTAACTTGGCTATGTAAAAGGTTTTCTCAGAGGCCTAAAGGAGGCGAGTGCAGGGGACTAGATAAGGTCCCTTGGTCTGCTTGATGGGGCCCACTGGAGGGAGGGAGAAATTGGTGGGGGGTTAGGGGAGACAGCCAAGCTCCAAAGAGTGTCTGTTGAATACTGCAGGGAGAGGTGTGGGTGTGTGAGGAGGTTGAGAGCGGCAGAAATGGGTGTGAGTGTGTGTGTGTGTGTGTGTGTGTACCTGTGCGAGAGAAAGACAGGAATCAAGTGAAGAAAAATATGAGTGACTATAACCTTTACGCACCATTTCACTCCTGCACGAAATCTTCATTGCTTTACAGTGTATGCTGTGTTTTCAGCTTAATGTCAATATATCACTAAATGCCGACTCTCCTCTTCATCCATATAATTTTTCCTGTCTTCAATGCACTTGTCAATTTCCTCTCCGTTCCTTCTTCTGCTCTCACCATTTGCACTCTTTCCTCTCGTTATTTCCTCTGAGTTTCTGTCCATCCCTAAGAGCACAAAGCACTTTGCTCTGCCCTTGAAACACACTCCCGCACCAGACTTGCTCCTTACAAAGTCTGTCTCTTAACAAATTTCCCCAAGTGTACTGAGTAAAAAGCAAGCAAAGTTTATTAAGCTACTGCAACGGTGGCCTTTATGGGGTGAAAAATATCAACGATGCATTAGTGCTCAGGTGGAGGCAGTGTGAGAGGGAACGGAGGTCATCATTTCTTAAAAGCACACAACAACCACTTCATTCTGTTGTTTTTTTTTTTTTTTGTGAAAACTCCACAAGGCTGTCTGTAAAAGGACACAGTGATGAGAAAAGCACAGTACATTTGATTAGGCGACTGAAGCACTCTCTGAGAGATGGCGTTCTGAACCCTCTCTCGAGTGCTGGTCCATCAACAGCGAGTCGTGACTCCCAACTGCCTGCTGAAACTTTCAATTCATTTACATCTACATTTTGACATTGGTTTGTTGGCTTGACATTTCCATGATAGCGGAGTGCCTGGCGTCTCGACGAGACTTTACACTCCCAGGAGGGTGCGTAATAAGCCACTTTAAGACTGTTTTGATATTTCTGATGTGTGAAGACTGCTTTTCAGTGAAAGCTTACAGGATGTTTTTATCTCATTAGTAAGGTCTCCTGCTAATTTATGTCAACTTTTCAAAGTGCTTGTAACTTTTCCTCTGTAAAATTTATCTATTTATTTTTTTTACTTGAGAACATACCGTCTTTTGTGGCTTTTTGAGGCATAAAATGATGTCAGCTTTTCCAGAATTTCATACAGCGTGGCATCATTTTTCAACTCTTCACATAAACTGAAAAGACCACTACCTACCAAAGTACAAAGCTGACCTAAAACGACACTAGTTATTAAATCAGCTGCACTAGTTGAATTTGAGGCTGCAAATATAACATAGTATTATTGTCATTAAATATATGGCAATGCTTCCTATATTAGACTACTGAACATCTTTCAGATAACTTTATCAGATATTGCCTTTCAGATGAGTTCCGGTCATTTTGTTACCATTGGATTTTGAGAAAAATGGCCCTTACCCTCTTTTCCAGTGTTTCTAGTTGTTCTTTATAGAAGGCAGAGATGCTGGCCAGCTCCTTCTCTTTCCTCTCCAACTGCCTCGCCTGAGAAACAGTAGAAGAGACAGAGAGACAGCAGAAAAAGAAACAAGAGGAGGGGGGGAAGAGAGGGTAAAAGAAGAAGAAGATGAAGGTGTATTTCAGAGTACTGCTGTTTTGCACAGCAGGTATATGACCTTTATCAAGTGACGTGCTAGCAAGATTTAAATGTTCCATGGAGCCATCAGCTGATGTGCCGGGTGCAAAAAATGTATGAACATATACAAAGTATTTAGGTTAGCATCAGTTAGTGCCTGAAAATCAATAGATGTTACCAAGTACTTGCTCATAAAAGCAGTAAATAAATCACAAGTAATATTTTACTCTGCAAAAAAATGACTCATTATAGTGTTTTTGGGAAGTGGCCAACTGGTGTATATTTTTCAGCATATTATTGTTCACTAACAGCTAACCACATCATCTACTACCCCATAAATCCACTGCTCCATAGTTGTATTACAAATCAATGAACAGATAATATGAAAAGTACATCACAACAACAACAAAGAAAGGCACGGTAAAAGCCATGAGAGTAATGACTATTCAAAAATACATAAACATGTGTGAAAAGGCAAGCCCCTCTCATGCGTCAGAACTTACAAGACCAATCAGGTGGCATGTGACTGGCAAGGCGGCCACGTCGGCTGACATGGCGAGGTTGGCGTTAGGATGAGGTGAAACGCTTTAATATGCCCGCTGTGCCAAGCTGTGACAGGCGGCAAGATGGCAGATTGGCTGCAAGAAGACCCACGGTTTGGGCCATGGCATAGCAGCATGCAAGCAGAGGAAGATAGGAGGCAGACGTCAAAGAGATAAACAAGAGACTACACTGTGAAAACAAGTTGCCAGCTCAGCCTAATGTACATATTCTAGGTTCACAGGAGATTTTCAATTAAAGAGGGAAGGTTCACTTAAAGACTATAGTGATTTTGAATGTTTGGCCCATTTGTTACTACTTCAGTAACAAGCCAATCTGCAAATCATGAGGGAGTACTCACGATTTCACAACATATCAAAATCCCTCGATTTTCAAATATGAATTTTTGGCTGAAACGCCCACCATACTTTGTTTTGCGTATATGGCTAACAAAGTCGCCGCCATTCACAAACCACAGCGCTGAAAATTGGCTGTGTAAAGCAAATGTTTCCCCGGAGACTATTTCTGGTGGAGAGACAGTTTCGGTCCACCTAATTTTAGGCCACCAAAACACAACAATGCTGCTCTTTTAGGAAAACTAATGTAGATGACTTTATTACAACACAGGAATAATGGGGTGAGGAAAGTTTGAAGTCTCTCAAAGTTAACTATCGTATCATAGTGGAATGAGGGGAATCCAATAGATAAGACAGAAAATATGACATCGGAGTACTAAAATACAACTGCTTGTTTTGGGAAAAGATTAGCAGAAACGTGACGTTTAATATGCTGAACATGCAAAATCACTGGTGTGGTCCTTTAAGGTGTAACTTGACTTCCCCTGATGGAGCCAACTTGTTTTTACAGTATGAGGCTTCACTGTGAGTCAGATCATTACACAGTTTCAGAGAATGGAATAATAAAAAAACAGAAGCTCTTTATGGCAAATATTAAGTGAAATGATGGTGCAGACATAGACATGGGTAATGGGTAACAGAGATGTAGCAGAGCTGCAAAAAGAGAATAAAACAGAGGGATAGTCAAAAGAGATATGCATAATGCAGATTTAAGACACTGGCAAGCATCACAGAGGCATTAGCATCATCAGTGTAGCTGATTAACAAGCCAACTATGCAGATCTTTTACCATGCCACCAGCTTAATATCTTGACTCACTGTGTAACTCTAATTCATCTCATTTTAAATAATCCAATCATAAAATTACAATAACATTTTCCCCCCGTCTCTTGATGGGAGAACACAACTTCAAGTGGCTTTTTGTGAAAACACATTCTATATATATCCTCAGAGGGCAAAGTGTCAACTGAATTGATTGGAACTTAATCAAACAGGAGTGAGGTGACTTCAGCGGCAGTGAGCAGAAGTGAACTGATGTATTGTATAGGAAACTCTGTGGCTTGGTCAAAGATCTTCAGCGCAGTGTTTTCATGCATCTGATCACACTGTGGAGGGGATGGATGGCTGATCGAGGAGGGACCTCGGCACAGAACAACAGCGCATTCTGAGCCAAATATGATGAAAAACCTGCTCTGTCTTGTAAAGGGATAGGTGGAACCTGATGTGAAAAGGGCAGCAGTATCAAAGCCAAACCTCGGCTTTTGACTGCTGTGAGACAAAAAACAACAAGTGCAGTACAGCATTTTGGGCACAAGGGGCAGTGCTGTGTGCTTGTTAAACACAGTGGTCAATGGACCTAAATCCTATACAATTATCACTAGGAGTAACTAGAGTTTTACTATCATTGTAAAATGGCTGAATATTTATTATGAAGACATAATTATATAAGCTGAACTCATGAACTCGATAGTTGTGAATTATGGCAATTTCAGAGGATTTCCACTGGCACTGAGGCTATGTGATGATGAGCCAGAGAAAAAAATATATATATACAAATTCTTAATTACAGATTTCTGTCATCAAGGCACATATAAATGTATGTCTTCTGGTGAGTTTCATCAACACGATGTAGAGAGCTGATTTTATGAAAAAGTCCCATTGACCACTTTTTATTTTACAGTACTCTCTTTTGCTCAGTTTTAGTGCACTGCATTGCCCACTGGAGGTTACCTCACATATTATGGCAGGTGGAATAGCTCCCTATGAGAGTGTTTCTGGCTGTATCCTCTCTGGAATGCACTCATCTTAGTCCTGTGAGTTTACACTGTGTATTGATGTGAGTACCAGTCTATGATAGGCCCCACATTAACACAAATTGTTTCAACCAATAAGTGTAATGAAGGAGCTGGTGCTATGGCTGTATGAGCATGATATGGTGCATGAGCACGGTAATGCTGGCTGGGTGCGAAGCGCGCAACAAGGACAAATGAAGCACACAGACCTATGTAGCATCCAAACAGAAAGCTAACTGTGTGATACACACACACACGGACACACACAGCCACACACAAATGTATAAACATGCACTCAGGTGCACACACAGACACACACACAAACACAATACTATTTTATGTCATGGATAATGGTGACTGATTGCTGTAGTCAGGTTGTGCATTTGAGTGTGTGATATGGATCAGATGGAGGAACAGCATCTTTCCTTGGAGATCCACTGATCTTATTTGTTTTTATTTAATATAGTGTATACATATACAAACACACACACACACACACGCACACACACACAGATTGATATTACATTTATTGTAATCCAGTGTAATCTAATCCTAATGTAACAGGCAAAGCATCCCCAAAGAGCACACCTGCAAATCCCTATACTGTGTTCCCCGTACTAACACACTTTTTATTTCGACAGCAGCTGTTTGATGCTTAAGGGCTGTGTGTATTTGTGTTTTTGTGTGTGTGTGTGTGTGTGTGTGTGTGTGTGTGTGCGTGCGTATGTGCATGTGTGAGTGTGTGTGTGTGTGTGTGTGTGTTAAAATCAGCTCTGCCGGCAGCACAGATGATGTGTAATTTTCTAGCTGAATACCTCCCAAAGTGTTGTTGTGTGGAATGGTGGCGGCAGCACACTCACAGCCTCGCTTTAATGCACAATGAAAACATGACATTTGAATTGAGGGGAGAGAGAGAGACGTAGAGAGAGAGAGAGAGAGAGAGAGAGAGAGAGAGAGAGAGAGAAAGAGAGAGAGAGTTTAAAAAAAGAGAGACACCAGTATTGCTAGTGTTGCTTACCCAAGCATCCATTTCTGCTGGCTAGGAAAGAGAGTGGGAGCAGGGGTGAGAGAGACAAGAGGAAGGTATAAGGAAGGCGCAGGGTTGAAAGAAATGGTAATGGAAAGAAAGAAGAGGATGAAAAGAGTACAAAGGGAAAGAGGGCAAAAAAACATGTAAAATGTGAGGGAGAGAAAAAGACGCAAACATAAGTAAGACAAAGAGGCACAACCAGAAGAAATAGGGAAGAATAAAAGAAAATACAAGAGGGAGAGGAAAAAAGAGCACAGTACAACAAATAAGACAAAAAAGCAACAAGGACGGAGCAAAGTTAGTGTAGCCAATCACTAACTCACTCAATCAACATCATTATGTACAAATTACAAATGTAATGCTGTGGACTAGTAGTTAGCTTGTGATAAAAGCTTATGGGCCAGATGTCCTCTGCTGTGTGTGATGTAATCTAGTCTTCACGACTCTGACAACTGCATCCCTCCATGCACGCTATGACCAAGGATCTGTCTGGCTTGGTAGTTTGCTAATGTGATGCAATGCTGTATTTAATGAAAAGACATGACGTGGCAAAGCAAAATGTAGTGCACGTCTCTCTGAAACATATGAAATTATCTTCATGATAGTTTCCTTGGGCATCCTGGTGGTTCATCTGGATGAATTGTCCTTCACCTTCTCAAGATGTTGTGAGATTAAGTCTGGTACATGATACTCACTGGAAAAAAAAAAAAAAAAAAACACTGCACCCTCACCCCCACCTCTTTCCCACATCTGACCCACCAGCTTTCCCGTCCCTCTCCACTGCTTTCAAATGAGCTGAAAGTGCTACCTTGTATCTTGTTACTCCCAATGTTGCATGCTCAAGTGAAAATATTTCCATGGCTCAGTATGACTTTAATCTTTTCCCTCGCTGTTGTCGTGGTAACGCATGATCTGATGTGGCTATGGATCTGAAAGACTGGGCGGACCGGCTCTATAAAGATGGCAGCCTGCTGGACTGACATCATTCAGTGTTGTCTAACCATCCTGCAGGACAATGCACACCCAGTGTTTGCTGTGTCTCCCTGTGTTCAAACTAGAGAAAGATGTTTACATTCACACACTTTCATTTGAGACAGGTACGATAAAAATAATGACTTTTGTGTGGGATGCTGTATCAAGGGGTTTTGTTAAGGCAAACACCCCTAGGCCATTTGGATCACAGCTATGCTGCATAATATGGCTGGGCCATATGGCCAAAAACATTTGCAATATATGTTTTCATATTGATCAGTATTGATAATCATTATTTAACAAATACCCATTTAAAGTTTGCAGAGTATTTTCAGGACTTTCAAACTTAAACACTTGATGTATTTGCATTGCTTTGCATTCAAATCGCCTCAGCCATCAATATAAGTCAGCTTGTCCTTATAGTATTCAGTAAAAATAGGACTGTAAAACAAAGGCTTGAGATTAACTACAACAGTGTCACATCTTAAAACTCTTGGTTTCAAAGGTATCATGTTTGTTCTGAGTTTCTGAGCAGTATGAGAAAAACAGACACAGAAATACTTTTTTAATCGGAAAACAAATCTCAAATATTTGCCATGGATATTGTGGCAAATTGTGTTGTGTATCGAGGCATATTTATTACTCAATTCTATTCATTACAGTGAAGAACACAATACAGGCAAAGTAATCACTGAGCCATTGTTACTGAACCCTAACAGCCGCCTGCAGGTACTTTGGCCATTATTATTGTAAAAGTGAATGGGCCAGAAGTGCAGACATGGTATGATGGCATTATTCTTGAGGAACAGATAATTGACCAGTTTAATATAACCTTGGATAATATCACAAAATAGTCAGCTGGGTTACAGTATCAATAGAACCACGTCGTGCGTCAAGGTGAGTGACACATTCACTTGGTCACACAAACACACATAATGCATAATAGCACTGACGCTATTAATTTGAAGGACACAGCATAGCTTACAATGCATTCCTCTGAGAACCCAGAAACAATTGCTAGCATACACACATTGTTATTAGTTCCATTCCTACTGGCAGAGCCCAGCAGGAGTGAAATACCTAATGTTAACCCTGTTAAAGCAAGAGGACTCCAAGATGGATACTGTGGTGACTGTTCACAGCCACTCTGAAAATAAGTGAATCACTGAAAAATATTTGAATTATCCATATAAGATAAGAAGTTAGCAACACATGGTCATCTAGGCAAGAATATGTTCATTCAAGCACATTATAACATTATGACAATATAACTGAATGATGTTTGTGCCTGTGCTATAAAATCAATTCATCTGGACACATGGACACATGCCATGCCAGAGTGATGGAATTAGATGTGAAAAAGTGGTATGCTATTCAGATATATGGGTGCATGATTGAAATGTGTGAAACTACATTGACTAAAAAACACAATTACCACTACAATTAGAAAATCACAGAGCCATCTCCTGGCATGTGGATATATTGCACACCAGATAGTTGATGCTTGTATGTTTCTCCTATGGTATGGTCCTATGGTGCGTTAAGTATTTACAGCATGCAACTCTTGGAGCTCAGTGCAGACTAAATAGCATGAACCATCATTCACCGAAGCAGTGCACAGTAGAAACCCTTGTCGTTGTGCCAAGCACCTAATGACAGGTCTCAGAATGTATTCACTGGCCAATCTGAACTGAGTATTCAACAAAGCCATGTAATAATGTAAAAAATGCCCATCTGAAGTGGCCCAGACTTGCCTCTTTGACAATACGTTTAAAGCCAGATCAAGAATTGCTGAAGCAATAAACCACTGCTGTTGCATCAGACCTACAATGCCAGGCACTTAAAATCATAGTAAAGCAAAGCTTCAAGCAGCGTACTGCTTTCATAAAATTGCACAAACTCACCAACATCCTGAAGAAAGAACACAAATATTCAATGATGCTTTTATTTTGAATCAATAATAATTACATTTTATGCTGCACAATTTAGTTCTACTGCAGGTATTAATGATAATTTCCGTACAGCACTTTAATATTTAAACTACGTGATGCATGTTCACAGGTGTGTGTTTTTTTAGTATTTTACAGCACAGGATTCAGACTGTTACAGCTGAGGACCAGCGCTATCAGTTTTAAAGTTTTATAAGATTTATTGCTCTATGTATGTATGTGTCAAGCATATGCAGTCATTAAGCGCACTATGATGTGTTGTATATACAATACAATTCATCACCAAATCAAATAATGCTCAGCAAAAGCACAGTAGTATACATGTACACACACAGGAGACAAGCATTTGGGTGTGTCTAGCCTTGCCCAGTCAAACTCAATGCTCCTGGTCCAGCATTAGACACAGAATAGAAAGGGATAGATGAGAACAGTGGGCGGCTCTAATGTTCCAATGCCTCATAAAAGCACCATTCAGTTAAATGAGGTGAACTCACACAGCCATTTGCTGCAGTCTATGTGCATGTGTGTGTGTGTGTGTGTGTGTGTGTGTGTGTGTGTTGGGTAATCTGTGTAACGGATACAGCCGATGCCATCTGTTTAACC
>OMLB01039801.1:0-15436 GCA_900302555.1 Myripristis jacobus | reverse complement strand
CTGACTTTCATTAGTTTCTAAAAAAAAAAAAAAATCATTCGCATCGTAAGAGTGAGATCTTACCTCGATGGTCACAGATGAAGGAATGTCAGCCTCTCTCTCCGTGTGTGTGTGTGTGTGTGTGTGTGTGTGTGTGTGTGTGTGTGTGTGTGTGTGTGTGTGTGTACTTCTTGTGGACCAAAACCAGAGCACTAAAACAAACTTGGATTTTTTTGACAGGGGTCTTGGTTTGCTGGGGCAAAAACTGAATCTTCCCTGTAATTGAATTTTATATTTACCTCCAACTTTCCGTGACGGCACGTAGCGCGCTGTGTGTGTGTGTTTATGTGTACACTGTGTGACTGTTATGTCCATGTGTGACAGTTTATGGCTTCTTGGCTGTTCTTGTGTATTTTGCTCTTAATTATAGCTCGAGCCGAGCGATCTAACTGCAGCACTGGCCTCTATGAGCCTCACAGCACACCATACAGTATGCCTGAGAATCATTGTTGAGCCTGCGACTGGTAACCAGGGAGCTAATTAGCCCTCTCCCTGGCTTTCTGCTGTTTTTTTTTTTTTTTTATCTCTGTGCATGTTGAAGCAAACTTTTCAGAGAATACATATGCATTGCAGAAAAGCGGTAACACTACCGGCATATGTTTAAAACGTATTATTTTTGCAAGAAATCAATACCCTACCCAGCTTTTCCCCCAAGTTTCTTTGGGGTTTTTGTGCAATACACAAAGTAAGAATTTCAGAGCCTCATCGGTGGTTTTCAGAGTCTTCCCGGTGGTTTTCCGTTGTTTTTAGATCCTTGATTGTGGTTTTCAGAGCATTTTTTTTGTGGTTTTCAGAGCCTTGTTCGTTGGTTTTCAGAGCCCTTTCTGAGCCACAGTGTAGCTCTGAGAGGATTCAATCAGCCTTGTCTCTCTGCGTGATGGGTTATTTCAGCTATCAGCGACAACAACTCCACAAGCCCTGAGGGCCCCTTTAGACGTGACGCCATCACCGCGGCGGATAAATGGATCAAAAGATTCAGACAGGGAGGGAATGCACAGCTCGCACCTCAAATAATGACACGCACAGCCCCTGACAGAAATCCCATTTTCATCCTTGAGGAAATGAGGTATCTTTTTATAGCCGATTCCATTTCAGAGGAGGGAGCCTTGTGGTGGCGGTGGACCTCCTGCTGCTGTCCGCTGCCATCATTGCTGGACATCCTCGCTGTTCATGGTAAAATTTGTAAATGCAATATTGTTGGTGTCACATAAACCCACACAAAAACACTTTTCTATTTTCCATCTTTTACTCCAACAAAAGGTTTACATAATTAACTGGACTTCAGTGTGTACATATGCTGGGTGAGTGTTATAACACTTGGATGCCAGTAAAAAAATGTATAATTTGTCATGAGCCCTTTCTTAAAAATATGTTTCCCATCCTGCTCACTTCAACAACCTAATTTGTCAGTGTTTAGTGTGCAGAGAAGTTCACAAATGTATTATATGTGCTCTTCAGAGGGGAGCCTGTGGTATAATAGTTTCTAGATAGGATGAGAAGGTAAGGCAGGCCAACTTTAGGGGACAGCAATGTTGTTGTGACAGGACACGTCCCTCCCTGCCAGTCAGCCTGGAGAGTTGGTCACTGCCGCCTTGACCCATGACCAACAACCAGCCCTGCCAGGCTTCATGATGCAGCGTGTGTTTGTTTGGAGACTACAGCCCCGTTTGACCTGAAAGGTTAATCACTCCTCCTCTGGCCCAAGAAGCCTTCCCACCAAGTTTTGTGAAAATCTGCAGAGTACTTTTTACTTTAACTGCCGATGGACACACAGACCACACATAACCCCCTGCTGGATGTTTGTTAGCAGGATATTTCTAAGATCGGTGAACAGATTTGCATGACACTTTGTGGAAAGGTTCACGGAGTAAGGAGTAGCTGATTCACTTTTCACAGCAACTGGTCAAAGTTGGGGGTGTTACCCAACTTTTGGTGAACCTCCAGCATGTGAAACTGGCATATCTTGACAATTGCATGGTGTTGGCAGAGGTATGCACCCTACTGAGAGCTTTCTAGGTGCCTCTGCCAAGAAGATGGCAAACGCTATGTAATTGCCATGTCTGTCTGTCTGACTGTCTGTCTGTCTGCAAGATATCTCAAAAAGTTCTGGACGGATTTGCATGAAACTTTGTGGAAAAGTTGGCCCCAAACCAAGGAAGGGTTTATTGCATCCTCACGCCAATCGGCCAAAAGTTACAACAAGGACAAACAGAAGCACGACCATGACCTTGTTGCGATTCACCTCACTTACCTCACCGCCGCACCGTCCGTCTCAGACCCATCTAATGCTGCAGACGTAACACAGTGTTGGTGGTTCAGCTAATTTCAATGTGTGCATCAGATTCGACCAGCTAACTGACTGGAGACACATCATACTATTTGGGTGAAGGCAAATACCAGATGTGACTCCTTGACAGAGATCTGTGAAGCACATTTTCTAGTTTCTATTTTAATGGTTCTCTGCCAGGCTAATTTGAGTGACAAGCAGAATTAAAGGGGTGAGATTTGCCAACAGATGGAGATTTTACAGGACCACAGGCAACCGTCACGGACACTGAGGACAGTCTTGGTCTTCACCTGTGGAGCAAGCAGTCCCTCAGCACCGGACCTGAGGCGTCTGGAGGGATTATATCTGGTGAGCATATCATAAATGTAATTTGGACGTTGACATTTGAGAGGTTTGTAAACTAGCAGCAAAATGTTGTAGTCAATTCTGTGATTTAGACACACAGACCCAGGAGAATAAATATTAGCTGTGCAATATCAACACTTAGCTCCAGTGGTGACATTGGCGGGAGTCTCAGTCTTTAAAAGTACATGAAAATAAAATTATATTTAATGGTAATGATGCACTTTAATCCTCTACTCTCTTGCTCCGCTCCACAGGGATGTCAGAGGTCAAGGTTGGACCCTGGAGCCGGTCCACAGCTTGGAGTTTGAATCCAGTCCCCCGTGAAGTGCTCCAAACTTTTTGAGAGACTGGCCTGTTTGTCATCCGTAAGTGGTGAAAATATTACAGCTCCGAAAAAAATAAAAATTTAAGAAACTGCCTCGTATTTCTTTCAGTATCTGTATTTTTCTGTGGCAGCATTTTGCAGTCCTCTCTTCAAGGCTTCCAGCTACTCCGAGTGGTTTGAACTCTTGACAGGAAGTTTGACAAAAAGACAGAACGTGAAGGACTTTTGAGGAGTGTGACAAAACACATCAAAGCTGTGAGGAGGAGATTAGTCCACCAAAAAACTGCTTGTTGAACCCATTATAAGCAAAGACATTAGCTTTGTAATTTATTAATCGGTGTAAACTTGTTTAGTTTGAATTATTCAGTGTGTAATGAGAGTCTATTTTTGGTATTTTGATCAGTTGTCACTTCTTCTGTTTGAATTTACAATCACATGTGGTCTGCAGGTTATGAATGAATACCAAATTAGATTTTTCACCAACATAAACTGAAAGTAAAAAAGTGAATGTGATCTGTTGATTTTCTTGACACTAAAATTAGCACCATCGGTATCGATTAGACATCCAGCATTGCACAAAGTGATATTTCCATATTTTGGACTGATAAATTGCCCTCTAACTACCTATTCTGACAATATTTTCCCTACTTTCAAGTTTAAAAGTATAAGAGACCCCTTGCTGCCAATGATAAATTATATTTGGCAAGGCTACAGTTCTTTGAAAAGTAAGGGCAGGTGAAAGGAGATCTCACCTTTTATCTCTCTGAAAGCAGTTTAACCATCCCACGTCCCTTTTGCTCCTCCTGAGAGATAAAGCTGTATGTGATAAATGCAATCGCATCAGTAGTCTTATTTTGCTTGCTCTTCTCAGGCCTGTACTGCACTATTGTCCTTGCAGTGGCATTATAATAATGTCGGCTTGTAAGTCTGGATCATCCGTCTTTTTAATTCAAGATGTTTTGGGTTCCACACTGGGGCTCCATGCTGAAACTAAAGTGTTACAAACCCAAACAAAATGGAGCCTTACTGATCACCTGTGGAAAATTATCACAGAAAAATTAGGTTTTTGTTTTTGTTTTGTTTTGTTTTTTGTTTTTTGGTGAGTGATGGCACATGTCCACGCAGCTGTCGTGATGCTGTCGTCTGCAGAGACACGAGCGCTCAGAGCCAGATGGAGGCACCAGATCTCTGCTGGAACTTCCAGTGTGATACTTTTCACAACTGAAGTTTTTCATCAAAATTGTCCGAGGCATAAATAACTAAATGAACAGAGAACTGAGAAGAGAAATAGAGTGTGGATTCCCAACCCCGACCTGTTGAAATTATATTCAGGTTCGGTCACGTCGGCGTCATTTTAGTGAAAAATGATGCACCTACTGCCTGTTCTGGAGTTCACATGACGACGCTGAAGGCAACACAGACTATTTGAGACGGTAAATGTAACCGAGTGATGGAGGACCAGCAAAATCTTGGGCTCGGGTCAGATTTGGATACAAAAAACAAAAAATGCCTGTAAGGCTACTATGCTCCCTTCTCGTTTTGTTTGGACAAAAATAAATAGCCTGATCCGCACTCTAAAGAGAAATGAAACCAGTATGCACAACTCAACTTAACAGCTCAGTTTTTCGATTTTAGATGCATGTGGGATTAAACTTGCCTTCTGAATGATTGGGTTCCATAACCAACAGGCCAGTTTTGCCGACCTGACCTGGCGACACATATTTCTACCTACATCAATGGTGAAATTCTCATTGGATTGCCATCACAATGCTAGAGAACCACAAAGATGATTTTTTAGTTTAGCTTTGATGGAGAGCAATCTTTATTTTAGTGTCACAGCTTTAGTTACACAATTTGCACGATAGCCAGCAGTTACCACACTCCTTTTTAAACAGTTCGCTCCACCCTCACAAACATGTATGGAGTGGCAAGCCAGCATGTCCAAAAAACGTGATCCTGTGGGTGAATTAGTGAGTTTCACTGAGCTTCCAAAAATATAAAAAAAAACACTCTGGTATTATTGGTTGAAGTACCAGGTATTTGAGGAAACTAATTCCACTGCACAGACTCATTTCTCATGTGGTAAAGTGTTGGTGCAGAGCCACGGGACATTTAAAATGCACACCATCTCAGGGTATGTTTCCAAGAGGAAATGTTCTGGGCTTTTTCTGCTTCTCCCCCGAAGGGAATAGCTCGAAAAGGGGGTTGTCTGGGTCTGCGGGGGTCATATAAAAATTTCATTCCTGTTCGCTGAATTCTGAATTTGGCTCTCTGTTGCTCACCAGACTGTTATTTAAAATGTGGGTCTACTGTACAGTCCACCTCACCTCTGTCATACAGCAGTATCCCCTCTCTGTACACTCTTCCTCAGTTGTCTTAAAATTGTGTGGTATGTTTTCTCTGCAATGCTGGTGAAGTTGGAAGAGATTGGTCTTCCTGCAGATGGAAGGATAAAACTCCTCAGGTTCATGCTAAGATTAATAGCCCGTACAAGTAATACTTTTAAACGCCTGTCTTCCTACTAATGTTTTGATGTCAAATGTTAACAAAAACACAATCAATGCAGCAGTATCCTCTTAAGTTTTTGGGTTATGATGGGAAAGAATGAATTGAGTGTCTTCATTCTTCACCATGTCACAACAGGGTGGGGTTTGCTCCCGTTGTCTGCCTTTAACCAGAGATTTCATTTCTGTAAGCAGTTTTATCGCTATGGCTGTTATCCCTGACTCTGTAAAAATGACCCCTTAAACTTTGATTTCCCTTTAAATTTCCCTTAAGTAACTTCAAAGTCTGAAAAAAAAAGTACGACAGTGTCTAATACATATTCTATATCTGCTGGTTTCAGCTTCATTTAAGCAACAACACATTTCTGAGTGGCATACTCTAAACCAAGATGCCATTGTTTTATGGCTGCAGCATTACTGTTATTATCAAATAGCAAATATCTACATGTCTTGTGCATCATACATTTCGTACATTATACACATTTCCCTGTAATGCAGCAGAATGTATTCGGTATCTTTGGAAACATTGGTATCTCTGCTAGAATATAAAATGTTCAGGTCTACTAATATTTTGGTTACAAAGAGATCAGTCTTCTTTGGATAATGCCGGGCATGTAAGTGTAGTGCTTAGCATATGCTGAAGTGTTAACATGGAGCACCAGAGCCAATTATCTACAGGGGACAAGTGGATGATTGCAGTGTCTCTGTTCTCACTGTCTAACATGGATAATTTAACAGTGAAACAGTCTCCAAGAAATTAGTTTGATTTCCTTTCACTTATTAGACTATATTTCTCACCCAGTTCTCAAAGGAGATGATGCAGGTTAGAACATTTCACAGAATTCATGCCTGTGAGAAATGTGTTCGAAGCAGCCCAGAATCAAATTTGCTCTGTGAGGAGAAGCTGAGTCACCTGCACTCGTGGTCGTGGCGCTGTGAGTGACATCTCGTTGTGGGCTGCATATGCAGCGCTGGCGGCTTATTTCCAAAATAATGTGTAAACAATGTTTTGTTTGTTTGACTCTACCTCGGGTTGGCACAGAAAGTCACTAATTTATGCTGCCAGCAACATTAGAAATGCCTGTGACAGAATACTGGGCAGTGTGGAGACGCTGTTGAGGATGTGGACTGTGATTGCAGTGCTGTTGTGGGGCAACATGGCTCTGGAGGTGCCAGGAGTGGTCATCTGGAAATCGGAGGGTTCCCGGTTCAATCCTTGGCTCCTCCAGAGTGTGTCAAAGTGTCCTTGAGCAAGACGCTGAAGCCCTAACCGCTCCTGACGGGCAGCTTGGCACCCTGCATGGCAGCCTTTGCCGTCAGTGTGCGAATGTGTGTGTGAACGGTGGAATCTGAGGTAAACACTGAAAAGCGCTTTGAGTGGTCAGTAGACTAGAAAAGCGCCATAGAAATGCAGTCCATTTACCATTTGCTGTTGTTGTGTTCCTGCTCCACCTCCCAGAGGAATAGTTTAGAAAGATGAATTTGGGTCTCTTTTCAGGCTGCTGGTGGAAGGCGGTTTTAAGATAGATGAAGGATGGTGGATATTTCTCATGGCCCGTCACCTCTGAATTCAGTCCAGGGATATTTTTTGTACGTTGCCCAGACACCAGATGTGATGTGGCAGTAGCGTTTGAGCAGCAGCAGTGCCATTATGTAAATCAACTGGAACTGGGACTGGAACTTGAACTTTGCTAGCATGTTCAATAGAAATGATGCAACACAGATCCAGTTCTGTGCTGTCTTTTCCTGTCTTAGAGTTGCCTGCCGACCAGGCTGCTGGATGTTTATGTTTTTTTTCTTCATGATCTGGGAGCGTTGCATTATACAGCAGCAGGTGGTAGGACAGTCAAATTCAGGTTAAAAGATCAGGGTAAAAATCAGAAATCAGGTTGAAGACTTCATTGTTTCTACCGCCATGGAGAGATGTTTCTGTTGTTTGTATGTGCGAATCTGCAGAAATCAGAGTTCATGTTTACTGAACCCTCTTGTCTTCCACCACCTGCTGACAGTGGTCCATCCATCTTCTACTTCTCCATCCCTCAACCCTCATCCCTTCTTCCATTCATCCCTCAACTCTCATCCCATCATCCTTAACCCTCCATCCCTCCATCTCTTGACCGTTAATCCAATTCCTCCATCCCTTCATCGCTCGACTCTCATCCCATCATCCCTCACCCTCCATTCCTTCATCCCTTGACCCTCATGCCTTCATTTTATGACCCTCATTCTCATCATCATCACCCCCAATCACCATCATCCTTAACCCTCCATCCCTAGCCCAATCCCTCTATCCCTTCATCCATCGACTCTCATCCCATCACCCTTCACCTTTCATTCCTCCATTCCTTCATCTCACAACTCTCATTCTTCCATCCTTCAGCTCTCATTCAGTCATCCCTAACCCTCCATCCCTTGACCCCATCCCATCATCCCTCAACCCCATCCCTTCATCCCTAACCCCCATCCTTCTATCTCTTGATCCCTCAAGCCTCACACCCATCCTTCTGTCTGTTCATCCCTCATTCTTCCCTATGGACCCTCAGCACTTCCTATCCTATGGGCCTGGTCTTTTGTTATTAAATTTGATATGCATTGGAAATGAATGTGGGACTCGTGCTAATGTGACCCACCTGCTTGGTGGTTAAAATAATGCAGGAAGACTCGCCACAGCCTATCTCTTCTTTTGTTTCTCCCAAAAATAGGTGATTACAAAGCCACTCTCTATTTGCAGTGCGGTGTGCTGACATCAAAATCAATACTGCATTGGGAGAGCAGTGGTTTATAGATTAAACAAATATTGAGTTTGCATTCACTTGGACTTCTTAAACAGTTAAACTTAGTCATATCAAACCCTCTCTCAGTACAGTGTTGTTGTTATTTATCTGCGCTAGTCCCATCAACACCAATTCAGTCACATTTATTGTACTCAGTAATTAAAGTGATTCTGATACTGAAATACGGTTCCCCTATCCATCTCATATAATTATCTGTGAAGCCTATTTTAAGTGCTGAGGTTATTAATCATGTCATGGTTGAAGTACCCCCGGGTCTCCGGCATGCTGGGAGATATTTCCATTGCTTTTCATAAGCATGAGGCTGCAATAAATTGTCCATATCAAGACATCTCCAAAACACTTCACAGAAAGTTACCATCTGGCTTTTGTTGTCATGATTGAAAGGAGATCAAATCTTTCCAGCAAACTATTGTAATAACTTTGCACGAAAATTTATTCTGTGGCTCCTTTACGGAGAATTTTAGAGGGAATGAAAGCAAATCAAAAGCGTTCTGGTGTTGAATTTGCAAGGCTGTGTTCAGGGGACGTTTTGCAGGAATGGCTCCTGCTTGAACCCTTTTCAAGATGACTTTTCCCTCTCTCATCTCCAGTATCAATCTGACACCTCAAACACCTCCGGCAATCATCTCTCCTGTCCTCAGAATGTCTTCACCGCGGCTCTTCCCTCGTGAAATGAAATCATCTCTCTTCATTCGCCTATCATTTGCACCCAAGCCGAAAGATGATAGAACTTGGTGTGTGACCCGGATCTCGCTTCATCAAATCCCCAGACTGGCTCTAAGAGGAAATCTGGATGCGGAAAGTGGATGGATAAAGGCTACGTTCTCCCCCTGGCTTCTGCATTTCCTGTTGTGGCAAAAGAGGCTCAGGCTGCGGCCACACCAATCCATCACGTCCATCCATCAGCGCCTCTTTTTAATTGTTTGTCATTGATGTGTCCATTTGATAACAGCATGTCCGTCTCCATTGGGTTTGTGTCGGTTTTGATGGACAGAAACATACAAAGAGGCTGAACTTTTTGGAGCTGACAGAGGTGTCACCATCATTTGTCAGCGGCTAGAAGTTCAGTGTGATCGCATTCTGACCACATCAAAGCTATTCCAAAACAAATAGACAGAGAGAGGGGCTCTCAGATATTTATAATCAAATATGTATCCGTAAAGTGAGCCGTGTCCGTGACTTGCAATGACGTCACTGTTTTGTTGACGGCATCACACTCCAAACAGCGTTCGATTATAAAAGCACATTATTCTGCAAACGACCATGAACACACACACGTCTCGCTCAGTCCTGAAAGGAAAGGGAAGCTATTTAAAAGAAAATATACGTCCTTGTAGGATGCAACCTTTACCGTCTGCCAGCAACTTTGCTGACACCACTGAAGTCTGCAGACAAACTCCATGACCGGACTTTTTCATGATATACACCTTTATTTTATGCACAGCCCATCTCTTTAGCTCATTGAACGGTGCACAGAAGCACTGAGGCTGATTGGTGTTTGACCTAATGATCGATGAACTATCCACCACCGCCTCATTTTCAAATGAAAACGTTGTTTCTGGTTGCCGAGCAAATAAGATCATCTTGGCTTTATCAGTTGTACTCACTCTGTCTCATCTCGCTTTATCAGTGAGGCCAACTGAAATTTCAACCCCTCGATCCTGACAGGATTATGCCAGCCAACGGCACAGCGTATGACAGGCATTTTAATTGGTAAGTGAGCTATTTAATAAAGACATGAGAGTAGAAACAAAAGTAGCATTGCTAGAAGTTGTGGATAAAAACAATTCACCCCGACCCTAACCCCTGAAAATAAAGAAAAAGAAAAGTCAAGATGATGAACAAAGACAGGTGAAGTGGGCAGTAGAAAACAATCAAAACCCAACATAGGAGAGAAAGATGCACAAACAAAAATTACTACCACTGAATGAGGCACAAAGCCTGCACTGGAATGAAAAATCTTGCTATTTTGTTAGCAAAGATCATAAAAATAGGTACAAACTTGGAAGCATTTTGTCAGTGATCTCCACTTGAATGCCAGAAATCATCAACCAAAACTTTTTTTTTTTTTTTCAAATAGACATTGCAGAAAGAGAGGGACTTAGCGTCTGAAAAAAAGAGGAATGACCACACCCACACTTTTATTGAGGAACTCAAAGCAATTTAATAGAATGCTGCGGCAAAATTACAATAACAAAAGGAATGAGGAGAACAAAGACATTTCAGTTTACTATTGTCAGTTTTTATTGTTTTTTTGTCGCTGCAGTTTTGTCCCTTCAACACTCTAATTCAAATTCTGTGTGGACAATCTTTTTTTTCCTCTAACAGTATGTGGCTTCCTCTCCATTTTTCTGAAACATAAAATGAGATCCCCACCATTGGGATGACCTGCCCACACTGACAGTTATTGCACTTGGCACAAAGACAAAACTTAGTCCCTTTTTTTTTTTCTTTTGTCGGAGTGTGAAGCTTTCTGTCCTGTATTGAAGCTGTGCACCGGTGGCTGAAAATTATATCGACTTTTGATGCGACAGTGTGCACTCCATCATTTCCGATGTCTAATTTTTGTATGAAGCAATTTATTTTTTTTGTCTCTGGCTTCATTCATTGCGTTTCATCGCTTAAAAGCCTCACGGTGATGTCTGCTGTCACCGTGTCCGAGACCCTCAGCGATGGATCTCGTGACACAGGCTTAACGAGGGCAGTAGTTTTGCCACTTTGCCGCTCTGACAGAAGAGGTTGCCCTTCAGACAGATAGCGCCTCATCATCAGACCTCTGCGGTGCATGTTCGCCGTGGGAGGCTCGTCTCCGCCAGCTGACATGCCATGATGTCCAAAGAGGGGAACATGACGCAAATCACAATAAGTGGGTGGCGGAGTGGCCGGGTCGAGAAACAGCTTTAATTAAAGGGCTCCAGGTTTGATCACCTACCAGTTCCTGCGTTTTTTTTTTTGTTTTTTGTTTTTTCTAACAGCAAGTCTAGCTGTAGTGGAAACCAGGCTGTTTGCCCTGTTATAAAATCAGCTTTAAAGGACCACACCAGTGACTTTGCTTGTTTATCGTAATATCTATAAAAAAGGTTTGTCCTTCATGTTTCTGCTCATCTTTTCCCAAAGCAAGCCGTTATATTTTAGAACTGCAATATCATTTTTCCCCCCCTTTTCCTCAACTGCTGGTTTCCATTCATTCCACTATGATATGGTGATGAACTTTCAGAGACTTCAAACTTTCTTGAAATTGGGTGAAACGGTCCCTCCGCCGGTGAAAATAGTCCCCTGGGAAACATTTGCTTTATACAGCCAATCATCAGCTCTGCAGAAGTAGAACATTATAAGGCCGGTGTTTCAACCAAAGACTCAAATTTGAAAAGTGAGTTATTTCTACGATTGTTTTTAGTTTAATTTACATACATTACAAATGACTCCCAGCCCACTTGAGCTTATAAGACACTAACAAACATAATCGCAGGAAGTGTGAGGCCACAACATCCAGTAAACAGTTCTTGCATTGATGACAAAAAAAACATTTTGTGTGATTAGAAGGAAACCTTTGACTCTCCCCAATGCTGAACATGAATCTGTTTGAAATCTAAAAGGCCAGTAAAAGACAGAGCTACACCAAAATTTGGATGCCGTGCTTCTTCGTGCTGGTCATGCATCTCAGTAGCCGCTGCCATCCAACAGTTTTACAGACATACAACCATCTAAGCCTTACGCAAACTGTATAAACCCATAAACAAGACAAGTGAATAAATTAAATGTTAAGCAAAGGCATTTAAAGAGCATAGCTTGCCGTCCTTCCAGGCTTTAGATAATTAGCAGTCTTGAAAGGATCGAGCTGAAAAAGCCATTCAAGCTTAACAATGACCCATGCCGCTTCACTCAAATTGGATAAACACAAGAATCAAACAGCTGAGTGTCGGTCGCACAGCCCAGATCCTTACATACTTTGACCTTATTTATTATCATCTCTTATATGTTGCCAAAATAGTTGTTGCTTTTAATATGCTGTGAAATCTTGAGTACCTGCACATGATTTGCAAAACGGTTTGTAAAATGTGGGTAAATTGTAGTAAATGGATTAAACAAACCAGGTACATGGTGACACCCACACACTGTGCACTTTGGGAGGAAATAATTCTCTTGATAGAGGTTCACATTAAAAAAAAAAAAAAAAAAAAGGTTTATTAAATCAGGAACATGCTCAAAGAATGGAGAGCGGTGTTGGACCATTTAAGTGTTCCAAACTTCGTTATGAAAAGTCACAGAGAAAATTTAATGGAAAATATCAGGACCACGGTGAGAATTATGTGCCCTATCAACTCGAGTATCCACCCTGCTTAAACGTCATTAAAAAATAAATCCCTGAATCCCTATCAGCTCCAAGCAGACGCTGCTGTGTGGGCGATCCTGACCTCCGACCTCCCCGGTGAGGAGATGAATGCCCTCTTCAGAGATCAATACAGCCTCCCAAGTACACCGAGCGGACACCGGGCTGCAGAAGTGTCTCTTATTAGGAGGGTTCATTGCAACTGGCCACGTCAGCTACTTAGGCCCATGCGAGATCCTTTTCATCGACATCATGATGATTAGCAGGTCAGGGCGTAGAAGAGGATTTTCCTTTAATCGGTAAAGGCCACAGTGGTCGCCTGAAGTGTAGGTGAGCTGGCATGTAGTGGGAAGAGAAGGAGAAAAGTCACTTCAAGAGTTATTGAGCATGTGGCTCCTCTCTGTCCACAACTGCGGTCAGAGTGCTCTTGAATAAAGCAATGAACTTTAAAAAAAATAAATAAATAAAAAAAGGGAGCTCAGCACCTAGCAGTTTGGCTTGTATGTAATTCAATATTATTACCTCTGTCTAGGTGGTAATCTGTTTGACTGTGAGTGAGATATCTCATAAACTTTTGAACAGGTTTACATGAAACGTTGTAGAAAGTTTGGTCCTGAGCCGAGGAAGGGTTGATTAAATTTTCAAAGACAAACAGAAACGCAGCCATGACCTTGTTGCAATTCACCTCGGCATCACGTTTGGTGACTGACATCACGCGGCGGATTGGAAGCACCATCGACTCCAATGTTAAAAATCTGCCGTAAAAATATTATTTCAGCAGCACTGGATGAAATGACATACAGGTGGCACTTTAGTCATTTCAAACTCCTTATTAAAAGACTTCAAATGTGTTAAATCGTTGTTATTCGTGATATAAAATGACTGGAGGTGAATAGCTGTGCTCTGCTCAGTGCACCATCAGATCGGTCCAGTCCGTCTCGATCTGCCAGCCGATCTTAATGTGTGTTCATTGGATGCGACCAGCTGACGAAGCGGAGACGTGCCACACTGCTGGGTGAAGGCAAATACCACATCTGCTCTCGCCGGCGCAGGTCTACGCGCCACTCGGCACATTTTCTAGTTTCTACTGCAGTGGTCCTCTGACAGGCTACTTTGAGTGACAAGCAAAATTGACAAGGGTGAGTTTTGAGATTTGTCAGCAGATGGAGGTTTTACAGGACCACAGGCGACTAATCATAGGCACTAATCATAAATAATGAGATACTGTGATACAAAATTCTTCTATTTAAATTAACGATTAAAGATAATTAGCCTATGTCTTAAAATCTCTTATGAAGAAGATCTGAAGCAAAAATGGAAATATTATTATAAACTTAAATGCGGTTCAATGCCATGGCTGACAATTTATTCAACAGGATCTTGCACATTAGCAGGTGTTGTTATATTCTGTTCCAAAATCACAAGGTTTCCTCCTCTCGCTTTCATGAATTTGCACAGCTAATAAGAATATCCTTACACTTACATATCACCTTTTCTTTGATAATGGATGAAACAGAGGAATTGATAACACACCGGAGGTTTTCACAGACACAGAAATTTGTGCCGGAACCAAAAAAGATCTGTAAATCTACTACCCATAACCAGACCTGTCTATGATTTTAAATCTGGGATCGGGAGACACAGACCTGATCGACACCGATTTCACAGCTGATTGCTTTAAAAAAAAAAAAAGGTCATGGTAATTTACAAGTTGTCAAAGCAAAACTTTGTGTCTTTTACCTAATGTAAGATTAGTAGCCCTCTCGCCTGTGCCTGGCTGTGACACATATAATCCATCCTCCCTGACGAGAAAGTCGGTAAAATTACATCCCGCAGGTTTTCTGTTATTCCTCTCTTCCTGCTTGCAACAGCGTGGCTAATCCACTTGTTATTTCAGATTAAAAGCCCACTTGTTGTCACGGTGATGGATGACAAACGCGACTCGTTTAGGATCAGCTTTACGGTTTTGCTGCATCTGGTATAATAAGGATAGACTGTGTGACTTACTGTGTGTTCAGAGCAGAAAAGGTTTAAACTTGGCACAGTTACAGACAAAGTCAATGCAAAGATGCGAATAGATGCAAATTTGTGTCGAGGGATCGCGAATGATGTGAATTTCCATGTCACGAATGATGCAAAATTTGTCGCCTTATTTGAGCGAGATGAACATGAACACTCTTTTGAACTATAGCAATTGCTTTTTCGTTGCCACACACACACACACACACACACACACATCACTTCCATCATGATCACTGCCGGGTCTTCTCAGATCCACTTGGGTGTTACACTCAATGTTAAACAGATCCAGGACCCATGGCAATAGAATGGGACCCAACTGGACCCAATACAATGTGGATCAGAACCCGTGCAGGTCCTGGGTCAGGTCTCGGGTCCAGGTGGACCTGTGAAGACACACCCCTGGGGTCTGCATCATCGTTCACCTCGTCCACTAACACCTCTGACCACGCCTGCCTCAGAGACCACCCACAGTTTGGTGAAGCTCTGAGTCTTCATGTCCAGATCCAGACCCCTCCTCTAGCTCTCAAGGCCTCAGAAAGTTCACTTGAGATATTAAAGTAAAAGAACGGCACTTAAGATGGCAGCAGGGATTCCCCCGATGAGGGAAGAGTCAAGGGGAAGCCAACGAGGGCGAGTTAAAACGACGAGTGTAATGGTATCTGGGAGATAAAGAGGGAGAGGGAGAGGGATTAACAACATGGGAAAATAATCCTCGACTAGATTCATACCCACAATGCCGCGTCCATATGGCAGACGTCTCATTGAGCTGAGTCACCAGAACCCCCCACC
>OMLB01039794.1:13526-26181 GCA_900302555.1 Myripristis jacobus | reverse complement strand
ATCCGTGTTTTTTTTTTTTTTGTGTTTTTTTTTTTTTTTTTTTTTTTTTTTTTTTTAACATTAGGGTGGAAGCTGTCATCGTAATGGTAATTCATAGCTGGGTAGCCATGGTGAAGTCAATTTCCCCCTCCCTCTGCCACTGCTGAATGCATTAGTCTAATGAGATGTCTGCAGCCTGTGTGCCGAGCAGCAGCAGCAGCAGCAGCAGCAGCGGCAGCAGCATTAACTGAAGGGACGGGGAGAGCAGGGGGGAAAAACAGATACAGCAAGAGCAAGATGGCTTTCGCTGCATTGTGAGGGATTTCGCTTTATAGTCACCTTTAGGCTTCTGGGACCTGAGACAAAAGGGCTTGGCTCTCAGGCTTTCACAATAGAGGACAGCAGGTATTTCACTGAGCAGGATGCAGGTGCTCTTTCCTCCAGAGCTAATGCACGGCTGCCTTTGTGTTGTTTGATTATGGTGCTCTACTTAATGCTGCTTCTCGCACTGCATTACCCAGCTGAGTGTTCTGCAAGCTCCCGGTGTTACTATCTTGCTGTTGTATAGCCCTGCCAAGCCATTATGCTTACACTGTCTCTGCTCTGCATTGATGCTAATGGTGCTCTGTGGTAATGTGTTATTGGCTATTGTGGATTAGCATTAATGGAAAGGAATGTGAACCAAATACATCTCATGCCTTTTTGTCTGTGGTTGTCTTTCTGTGTGAGACCGATGGTTGTTTATCCTTTCTTTTGTGTTCTCCCCGCATCTCCAGCTCCAAATGAGTGTACCTGCAGCAACAGCACAGAAATCAGACAGCAACAGTGAAATGCAATCAGCTGCAGTGACTCCCTCCTTCATTCCCAGCCAGTCAGGGAAGATACCGGGCAGGAAGAGAGGGAGACCCCCGCTCCGCAATGTCGCCAAAATGGATTTTCCAAACCGTTACCCCGAATCCCTCCCACCCCTTAAAGTGCCAAAGAAGAGGGGGAGAAAACCAGGCTTCAAGGTCAGCCAGATGGGGGAATGGGGATGAGATATAGTCTCTGTGCATGCAACTTGTTTAAAAATGCATGTGTGTACACACAGTCACAGGCTCCATGCCCTTCAGATTTTGTGAAAGCCCAGTGTGTTACACAGAGAGACTGTTAGCCTTTGTTCTGCTGTAGTCAAATATTATGGAAATGTTGCTGTGTGTAAACAGCAATGCAGGAGCATCATAACGGTTGAAACATTTTATTTGTCAGTGCAAACGTACAGTCATCGTTATCTGCTCCAAAAAAAAGCACAAAACTAAGCTTCATACATATTTGTTATTACTTGTAGCCTTAAATTTGCATCTTTGCAGATAAGCCCTGCCTCTTTTCTGTAGGATTTGGGATATGTAAATAAACAATATGCCCCAAAATAAATAAAGGAACACAAACATTTCTTCACGCACAGCTCAAACCCAGGATGGTGATGACGCCGTTGGCTATTTCTCCACCCAGCAGCACCCCCGAGCCTGACATGAGCTCCATTCCTCAAGATGCCGCCACCATTCCCCACTCTGCCACGCCCCAGGTGCTCACAGGTAGGATGGGCTCTCCAAACCTAACATAAGAGGGCACTGGCTGCCTTTTGTCTTATGCCCTTGCTTTGAAAAGCTTGAAATCCAGTTCTGGCTTGCTTGAACGAATTAATCTAAATGAATATGCAAGGTGATTCAGGTGAACATCTACTTCTCTCTCCTCCTGTGTCTCCCACACTGCATCCAACTGTCCACATCAGTCTGTATCTACATCAACAAGCAGGCCAACACGGGCCCCAACCTGGACAGGAAGAAGGTCCAGCAGCTCCCAGATCACTTTGGGCCTGACAGGCCCTCTGTTGTCCTGCAGCAGGCCGTCCAGGGCTGCATCGACAGCGCCTTCCAGCAGAAAGCAGTGTTCACTCTGCTCACGCAAGGTTACGGGGGAGAAAAAATATCAGGTATCTTACTAAGATCGCATCGGGTGTTACTATAAAGTCATTAGATGCTCTGATATCAGTTTCTTTCTGTTTATATGCACAAAGCAACACATTTAAATAGGGGTGTAACAATTTTGCATCGAGACTAAAAACTGACTCTGCCGCCCTCTTTTCAATGAAACATATTGTGTGCTGAACCAAGATTTTTTTTTTCTTTCACCACAATTATGTTTTTTTTTTCCTCATTGTGCAAAATAACAGTGAACACATTCACATCCCTGACAGCATTAGACCAAAAAATTGACTTTTCTACAGATCAATACAAAGGCAGTCTGTTTCCAGGTTGCACAACCATTTTATGCTGAATAGTGGATGTGTTTAAATTAAGAAGAGAGAACCTGAATTCTACGCCAGTATTGGTTGATTTTTTTTTTTTTTCAAACCTAACAAAACTAATACAAATTGTGGCCTAAAAACAAACCACCTTTCCAGTAAAGGTGAACCATTGCTCCCCTGTGTTTAAAAGAATATTTGTTTAGCTGCAGGTTTGTTGCAGACTTATAGAAGACGGGTACATTTTACTTTGGACATTTAAAGTAAACACACTCACTCTCATGACTTATACACAGTTACAGTGTGCCAGTACAACCCTCTCTGCAGATAGCGCTACCCCACTGGCACTGAGAATTACAATGTGTGTCGGCTGGCGAGGCAAAAATGACCAAATTCTCAATAGAGTGAGTCTGTATCGCGGTGTCTTTTCAAGTGTTCCCTTTGTTTTTCCTCTGCTCAGCCACATTTGATGGGAAGCAGCACCTACTGAGCCTCCCTGTAGTGAACAGCATCGGCTATGTGCTACGTTTCCTGAAGAAGCTCTGCCGCAGCTTGCACTGTGAAAATCTCTTCAGTGATCAGCCCATTACCCAGCACAGCGGTGGCTCCTACCAGTCAGACGGTATTGTACTGTCTGAATTTCACATAGCAACACTGCAGACATCAGCAACTTCTATCAAATCTTGAGGGAGTTTGCCCTTTGATTGTGCAACGCCGAAGCCTCAGTCTCGTCTTTAACGTGTTTTTGTGCTCCAACAAACGCAGCAGAGACATCAATGGCTGAGGATTACCATCACGACCAGCCAGACTCCAAACGCTACTCCGTGGACCCCGGTGACTCCGCCTTCAGCTCCATAAGCTCCTCCTACTCGCCAAAGTCCTCCTATGGCTTTCGTTCATCCCAGCAGTTCTCCAGTGGCTCCGCCCCCATGAGCATGTGCCGCCAGTCGTCCAGCAGCCCGAACACGTTCTTGGAGAGCAACAGGACAGGTACGAGGTCAACCACCGGCAAAACCAGCCGCACAGCAGGCTACTGTCAGCCTGTTCAATCAATTGTTATTTGCTTTGCTGTCATGTGAAGCTGCCTGAGTTGCAGGAATATTAGATAAGAGTAAGGCTGCTTTTCCTTCCCTCTCTCATTGTCATGGTGTTTTTTCTTCCAGGAAGCTATAATGCATCCCCCGAGTCCCAGGAGTCCAAAGCTCCACCAAATAAGGACCCGTCTACCTGGTCTGTGGAGGATGTTGTCTGGTTCATCAGGGATGCAGACCCCCAGGCCTTGGGCCCTCATGCAGACGTATTTAGAAAACATGTAGGTTTTTTTTCCGCCGTGTTCTTGACAGGCTGCCTCATTTCGCTGTTGATTTAATTGGCTAGAATGAATATCCAGCTGAGAGTGCCTGGGTGAATGCAAATATAGAATGTATTCTTTGCTTTTTCTGGTGACTTGACATGAACCTCTGCTTTTCACAGGAGATAGATGGGAATGCCTTGTTACTTCTAAAGAGTGACATGATCATGAAATACCTTGGACTGAAGCTGGGGCCGGCCTTGAAGCTTTGCTACCACATCGACAAACTAAAGCAGACTAAGTTTTGAAAACTTCCACATATTTTTCCTGCTCCACCCAGACGGAAGCATCCAACAATACATTTTGTTGAGGGTTTTCGCGGTTGATGATGACATGTAGTGATGATGGCAGTTTCACCCCTCTCTCTCTTAATATTCTGGTTTTCGCACAGATTTTGAATTAGAAACTCTCAGATTGTGCACCCTCCATATACATGCTGACATAATCTAATCAATAAAAGAAGGCCAGCATAATGAAACCACAATCTCAGATACAGTGTGCATAGGGTTTTGATAATACACTTTAATCCCCTACCTGCACAACACAGACCACTGTATGCACATGCCGATTTGTTAATTTCAACATTTAATAAGTAATGCATATCAGAATAACACTTAATACTTTAGACTAGTCTCCCTTTCTCGTATTTACTCTCATGTTTACCGAATTTAAAACATATCCATTCTCTGACTTTACTGAGAAACGGTGCATTAACTGCTACATTGTTTTTTGATTGATAGATTAAAAAAAATTCATTTTGATACTATTTTTTCACATTTCTGTGTAAAAAAAAAAAAAAAGATAATGGTTCCATTTGGTTAGTGAAACAATCATTCTTTTTAATATGATTTTAATACAAAACAATATAACCTAAACAAAATAAAACAGAACGATAGCCTACATAGAAAGACAGACTCTCATGTTAGCATATAATGATATAACAATAATAATAATAATAATAACAATAATATAATGAGAAAAATGAGAGCATTGTGAACGTGATATAAGATTTATGTTTCAGTATGCAAGATTGTTACATGCCAGTTATCCCCATAGCCTCTTCACGTATACGCATAGAAACCGTTTTTTAAAGCATACGTTTATATGTTTTTAACAAGCATCAGAGATGATACAGAAGTTGTCAGATATACGTCAAACAGTCACATGGTACACTAAGAAAACCTAAATGGCTATCTAAATGGGTATATAATATAGTATTGCTTTTGTATACCACTTTGGTGTACAGTATGCATCCTTTTTTAATCAATTAACCTTTGTAAGTGAATGCTGCTGTAAAAAAAAAAATTCTACATGTAAGCCATGCCTAGTGAGATCAAGCTAAGGTGTTTTATTTTGAAAATCACTATGAATGAGCATTTTAGAGAAAGCTGAGTGGATCAGCACTCTATACCGGTGCTAAAGTTATCTATGTATTTAACTGTTTGCTTTTGTGTTTGTGAGATGTAAATGAAATCCTATGTGTATACTGTACTGTATGTGAGTATTAAATTAAGAAATCAAGTAATCTGAGCCTGTGTGTGAGAAGGACTATTTATTTCTCTGTTTGGTGTTCCGTTTCCATTTTCCTGACCGGACTGGGGTTTTGTGTATATTTCGCTGGAATATGCAAAGTTTATCACTTGTTTTCACAACTGCGACCCTTTAATTGATCCAGATTTGGATGTGGGCCCACACATCTGAGAGTTATTTGGCTGGGGAGCTTGACTGAGCATGCTTTAACACACATTTAGGCCTGATTTAACACAGAACAGTGACCTACATCGGTGGCTCCCAATGTGGGGTCCGGGGACCTCGAGGGGTGCTCGAGGGGCTCCCAGGGGTTCCTTGGTGGAACAAAGAGCTTCATTTCTTTATTATGTCCCTCTCTATAACTTAGCTTGGTGAGGGGATATAGATATGTGAAGGACTGTGATTATTAGAGCACATATGAATTCACAACAACAACAACAACAACAACAACAATGGAGGTCTAATGCACATCATTGTGTAGATGAGAACATTTGAGGATCATGGCATATTATTCCCATATTCACTGGGTGACTGGATGAAGAGGACACCTATTAACCTATTATCTTATTATTCTAATAAAATCCACATTGTGCTTTATAAACTTATAATTTTGCTGGGGACAGGGGCCCTTCGGCAACCATAGCAGTCTATTTCATGTGACAAGGGGTGGCCTAAACCAGGCGTTTAGTATGTGTGCTAAAATAAAACCTCATGGGTTTTGACCAGGGGCTTTTTAAGGATTATAAAACACTTAACAAGAGTGTAAACGGGTTTTAAACGGGCAAAATGTCTGGGTCAGTCACTGATCACTGCCAATGTGATATTTTGACACTGATATTGATGAGATAATATCTCGCACACACGCGGACAGTTTAGGGGGATCATAACCCAAAAGCCTTTATTCCCTGGTGGTGCAGTCTGAGAGGATGGTACCATACCATCATAACGTGACGGGCTACACCTGAATCTAGATCAAGCAGGATTTTGAGCAGAGCATCAGTGAACTTACGATCAGGCAGTGATGCACACGGGTGACGCCGTGCTCCTATAGTCGCATAACCAAAGACTGGCGTGGGATCGGTCCCTGCTGCGCCTCATCTGGAATAACGTCGGGTAATAGAGAAATTCATTCAGCGTTTTTAAGAGGCGAACAGTGTGAGAATAATCCCTCTCTGGCAGACGTTCATCGGAAGCGGTTTTCTGTACTTTGCAGGAGCCAGTGCAGATTTATTCCGATATAGAATCGCCAAATTTACAATAAGGTAAGAAGTAATTGCCTGCACGGGCTATGTAATATGTCAGATTGTCAGATGCCGTAGTGCTTATAGATTGTGTTGACAGTGAGCGATGAATGGCTTGTGTTTATGTGTCGCGCAATATTTTTTTTTCCCCAAAAATGTTCTGTTTGAATGAATGGGACTGGGGAGAGGACTGTCATGCTATCAGGGAGAGGTTTGGCACCTGCGCATCCCTTAAAATGAAAGGGATTGCGTTTTGCCTGGAAACAACCAGAAAAAAAAGCCTGCGAAACATTTTTGACGAATTAACGAAATGTCATCACAATTAGCCCGTTTAATTGGCTTTTATCGCCCTCGGATGCTTCTCCGGCGGTACGGAGAGAGCTGTCTTGTCTTTAAAAAACAGGCCTGTTTGGTTATGAATTTTTGACATGTTTTTTTTTTTTTTTTTTTTTTCCGCGATGCGCATGGAAACATGTCATTAGGAGCGGGATGGTGGGTTCTAATCTCAAAATACTCTGACTGCGTCGTTTCCATCGGAATGCAGCAGAGTCTCTTGCTCACACAGAGGCGGTTAGCATTACCAGCATAACTGAGATGTCATTGCCCAAAGCGTGAAATAAAATAGCTGCTGTTAGCCTGGATTTAGAGAGAACAAGTCACTCATACCTGTGGCCTGTGTGCTTTGTGGCGGATATTTGACTAAAGACGGCAATTACATGGCAAAACGACGAGCCTTATTCCCAGCCCCATGCACTTCACATTTTCATTTTGCCATCTTCCTGCAAAATGTTTGTCCTCAAGGTCATTCACTGTAGCCTGTTTCAAAGATTGAGCCCGGGATCAGTTTTTATAATTACCGACCAGGCTCGTCAGGCTCCGTTACATCACACGGAGCTGATGAGCGTTAATAGCTGTGCTTTGCGCTGATTTGGGCTGCACCACACATTTCTGCTATTTGTTGTCAAAGGCCCAAGCCAATGCAGTCCTCTGGTGGAGCGGTCCAGCCTGCTGTCTTGCTGCTGCAAAGGGATGTGGACCATATTTTCATCTCAAGTGGTGGACGTTTCTCGCAAATGCATGTTTTTTTTCTGTTTTTTTTTTTCATGTATTCAAATAATATTCTGCTGTCTCATTTGATCCATTATGTATTGAGAATTGACGCATCCCTGGCTACTTTGCCTCATTTGCCACATCATACATCAATAATTAATGGGCTTTGACAGTCTGCTTTGGTGAGCTTGCTGAAGTTGGTACAGTGGGCCCTCACTGTGAATAACAAACTACTCCAGGCCGAATGGTCTGTGGATTCCTTATTACCCACAATTAACTAAATCACTTGATGACATAGGCTTATTACTCAATCATTAGGCCAAATTGCCTGATCAATCAATTATGCAGTTAACAGCCTTTGCTAACCCACCAGTCCAGATGCACAATGCTATGTGCTGCTTGATGGCAACTGTTGTCCTCACTCAGGTCTCTGGTTTTGCATCGTTCAGCGGTGGCAAGCAGAGGCTCCGTTGTTTTTGTTGTTGGGTTATAGGACAGTGGTTGTAATGGAAACTTGATAACACTGATTGAACGTTTGATGAACTGGTTCTGCTGACAGCGATGATGATCCAGGTCAGAGTGTCTGCTCAGGCCACAGGCTGGTACAAACAGGCTGAGGGAACAGAAATAGAACACAAGGCATCAGGGAAACATTTGGTGCCTATCAAAACCCACACATTTACTGTACCCATGTTTGAGGTGAAAATTAAAAGGTGCGGTTCGCTCGCTGCGCAAGAGATTTTCATGCTGCCATCGCTCAAGCATGGATAAATGCATTATTCACGTGTTCTTGCACCACAGGAACCATGGGAAAACAGAACAGCAAGCTGACTCCCGAGGTGATGGAGGATCTGGTGAAGAACACAGAGTTTAATGAACACGAGCTGAAGCAGTGGTACAAAGGCTTCCTGAAAGACTGCCCCAGTGGCAGGCTCAATCTGGATGAGTTCCAGCAGCTTTATGTCAAGGTGTGAACCACTGCCTCTCTTTCTCCTCCTTCTTTTGCATCTGCCATAAAGCCTCGAGAGTTACTCACACTTGAGGCTTAATCATGCATTTGCCAGTTTGATGCAACGCCATTACTCCTGCCACCGCAAACGCTTAACCTTTTCAGGTCCTTGTTTAATTACTGAGGGGTAACAACAGTGTCTCTGTGATTCGCAGTTCTTCCCGTACGGTGATGCATCAAAGTTTGCACAACACGCCTTCAGGACCTTTGACAAAAACGGTGACGGGACCATCGATTTCCGAGAGTTCATCTGCGCTCTGTCCATCACATCCCGCGGCAGCTTTGAGCAGAAACTCAACTGGGCCTTCAATATGTATGACCTGGACGGTGACGGCAAAATCACCAGGGTGGAGATGCTGGAGATAATCGAGGTAAGGGATTATCAAATCATTAAGCCCTCCTGATTTGTGGGGGAACTCGCTCCGGTGTTACCCTGTTATCAGTCTCACCCACACAAACCGTTCCTTGATTACAGAGGCGGCTCACTATTGACAAGCTGCAGTTCTGTTGAATCACATCATATGCTGTTGCAGTGCTGGAAACAGAATCAGTATAGTAAATGTACAGGAGTGTGTCACTGGTGCTGGAGCATACTGACGTCTCCTAGGTGCACTTTTTCAAAACATTAAAAACCTAAACACAGAAAGGCCATGTATACATTTTTAGCATTGTTGGCCCCGGTGGGAATCAAACAGCCAATCCAAGCAATGCAAACAAATGTAGGTTTTATAGGATTACATAACAAGACATAATCCTTGGCTAACTTCTCCCTGTGCCTCACCCCCGTGCGCAGGCTATTTACAAAATGGTGGGCACCGTGATCATGATGAAGATGAACGAGGACGGACTGACACCGGAGCAGAGGGTGGACAGGATCTTCAGCAAAATGGATAAGAACAACGACGACCAGATCACGTTGGAAGAGTTCAAAGAGGCGGCGAAGAGCGACCCGTCCATTGTGCTCCTCTTGCAGTGTGACATGCAGAAGTGAGCTCGCTCCTCTCCCGTCTGTATCCACACACTCTGGACAGCAGCACATGTTTTAATGTCTCATTAGGTTCTCTGCCATTTCCACAGGAAAAAAAAAAAAATGCTTGGACTATTTTTCAATGGACTCGCTTCTTGTGGTCGTATGCATGAGAATGTCAAATGCTGAATAATTTTGAATATAGCTATACAATATCATACATTTATATTTCAAAACATGCCAGTGTGATTTGTGCACAGTAACCCTATACATTTTCATTTAACTTTAGCTTGTATATCAGTCGAGCACTGCATTCAATTATGTTCCTGCAGTATTTAGGATCCCCAATGTTCACTGCTGCAGCTACTGTATGCTTTACATAATAGTAACAATACAATAATTCCTATGATAATTGTAACTGTCTCTACTATCCAGACTTCTTGAGCTCTTGGAGAATAGAGAGGCTCCTGTCTGTTCCAGATGTTTTCACACGATGGAACCAAGAAGAGTAGGTTCTTTGCATGCATATATTATGTGTCAAAAAATATAATATCTTACCTTTTGCATCCTTAGGTGGGTATAAAAGAGAAACCCTCCAAAATTCATTATTTATTGTTGCATGGGATGTACAGTATGTGACTCATTAGACCATTAGTTCACCTAACGTGGGAGCATGCTTCCCTCCATCGATACATGTGTACGTGTGCCACTTGAGTTTTGAAAGGCAGGCATTTGGGTCGTGGTTGTGGGTTAATCTCCAAGGAAGAGCCTTCACATAAACATAGAATTACACACACAGAATAAATTTGCGCTTCAGCGAGTGCCGGGATGAGTAGAAATATATTTGCAGAGTACCATCCCCCCAAGATTTATCGTACTGTTGCCGTTGAATCAAGGGAAAAGGCCAAAATTAACCACTGCTGTTATTAGGCACAGTACTCCTGCATATGCTGGATGCATTATTCCCTATGATAATACAAAATTGGCTGGATTTTTTTCAGACTGCTTATATGATTTAGACTCATATGACTTTACACAGTACATATCAGCATGTTTACAGAAAGGAACAGCAAAAAAAAAAAAAAGTGCAAAATAAATACAATCTTGGCTTTTGACCTTGATGCTCGGAGCTCATCCTCTAGCCAAGGGATCCTTGTGAGAGGGGCTCCACTTCCAATGCAACAAAAGGAAAAAGCCTCACATATGTTTACTGGACACACTGCATTCCTACGTACAAAACTTTTTGTAAAGAGAAACTTTTTATTGAGGGTCTCATCTTCTCTACTTTTCGGTTTTCAGTGGTCATTAATGATGCAGGATCCGCGAGAGAGGTGCTCGGTGAAGCTTGCGAAAGAGCGTTTCAGTGTTTCAGACGGTAACCGGGTTAAGTAGGTTAAAGCTATTGCGGAAACTCTCTCATTCCAACAGTTTTGCTTTCCCATTTCTAGGCTATGCAAGCATGGACTGAGTGTCTGCTTGTAGTCCACTTCCAGTAGTGGAGGTTGCAGAAGCTTTTCACTTATCCACAGCATAACTTGAGACCAAAACCCACATTGTTGGTACGTCTTTATTATTTCGACAGTCCACCGCCATGTCAGAATCTATGTCTTGTAAATGTTTATATCAAATATGAAAAATCTAAATACAAGTGACTGTATTTCTTTTGTTCTTTTATACATGTGGCATGTGTTGCACCCACAGTTAATTCTGTAGTGATTAAAATGAATAAAACATAAATGGGCTTTTTCAAAAGACACGGTCTAGCCGGTGCAGTTAATGGAACTGGTTGGTGATGACTAATGGCATTTCATAATTTGCGCAGTGCTGAGAAACGACTGGACTAACACAGACTTTACACCGTGCGACTTCATGTTATATTGAAAATGCTGCCATGGGGTGGATGGATCGATGTATTTTCCATGTGATTTGCATTATTGCTGTGAAGTATGATCTGTAAAACAACACACTTTGGTGAGCTATGATTTCTAGTCATAGTTTATTGTAACAACAGCATTCGTTGGCAAAAGTGAGACACACTGCACTAGTATATGTCTGTATGGTAAAGAGCCCTTATATCAACTCATTTCGTTGACAGAGAGCAGTGCAAACGTGACAGACGAGTGGCCTGATGTAAAAATATTGAGACTGTGAGGTTGGCTAGTCTTGGTTCCGGACACAGTCTTTTGTGTGTTACCAAATACATGAGGTAAACAATGAAATTACACAAAATGTATTAAAACATTTTCACTGTAACATATTCAGACATGCCGTCCTCCTTCTTGCAGCTCACACAGAGTAAGAAATGACAAAAAGGGTCTTCATAATGCCAAATACACAAGACAAGCAAAATATAATTACAAAGCAATTATATGAACTATGGGAATCAAATCAAAGGCAATTTAGAGTCCTAAACCTGACAAGCGAAAAACAAAACAAACATAATTCCAACTGCAAACACAATCACTGGGTAACTCACAGAGAGTTACTTTTATAGTATTTTTGTAAAAACATTGAAACGTTGAAAATGAACAAATAATGCAGCAAATTTGTGAAAGACACCTTGCCAACACACCATTAAAGGCAAATAACATTAGAGTCTTCAAAGATGGGTTGGAAAAATACTGTAGAAGTACCTATAACACAATATTATGTGTTGTGATTTTTGTCTTTTTAATTTGCTACCCATCGTTCTGTAACTGACCTCACACTCCAGAGCAACTTAGCTGACTGACCGGGAAGGGAATGTCCTTCTCATGCGTGATACAACAGGACAGGCGACTGGGAATTTTGAATATGAATAAAAAAATCAGAGCTTCAGGCTGCAAAACAATGCAATTACAAACCGGGCTTCTGTCACCCGGTTAATGCCGACATATTCCAACAGTCAAAAATAATACTGAAATATAAGTGTGCATGTAAACACTGCTATGTGTGTGTGTGTGTGTGTGTGTGTGTGTGTGTGTAGCAGTTTGTGGGAGTGTGATCTCAGCTCACAGCTCCTCATCCCCCATTTGACTCCTCTCTCTTTCTGGATCCTGAAGCTGATGGATTTTGATGAGGCTGCTTTTGGGTATATTGCTGAAAGACACAAAACATTTGAAGAGTTACCTTTTTTTTAAAAATTATTATTATTATTTACACCGCTTTTAAATACCTTATAAAAGCAAACAGACAGAAGGAAGACCCCAAACTGGAAAAGCATGCATGAGAGACAAAGATATCAGAGTTTCATTTATGGGAAAAA
>OMLB01039794.1:3284-13506 GCA_900302555.1 Myripristis jacobus | reverse complement strand
TTTAAAACCCAGGACAGGCGTTATGTCACCTAGTGGTCAGCGGTGTAATGAAGATAAACTGGCGAAGGTGCTGCCTCTCTGACAGCTCCAGCAGCAGATCCAATGAGATTCTCCGATAATGCATATCCTATATGAGAAACGGAGGGGATTAGTTCATCACAGTCACTTAAAGCCAGGCTTGAGTGAGTGAAAGGCAAATCAGGACACATCCCTTGATGACTGTCTCACGGTCTTAGACAAGTTGTGTGTGTGTGTGTGTGTGTGTGTGTTTGACATCTTCGTGTCAAGTGCCGCCGTGCAGCCTCACCATATAGACGTCAAACTCGTCAAGGCATCGGAAGGGCGACTCGGTGATTTCCCACAGGGAGAGGATGAAGCACACGGTGGAGAAGGAGCGTTCGCCACCAGACAGCGACTTCATGTCACTCACGTCGTCATTCTCCCTGCCTGGAGGTTTTACCTATGAGTGTGTGTGTGTGTGTGTGTGTGTGCCGGGAGAATGGCAAGTGTTTTATTTGCATTTGAACTTTAGCTCGGTCTATCCACTGTTTTTATGTTTCCCATCTGCAGTGAAACAAACTCCTTTGCTCTGGCAGGGTGGCAGTGGAAGGATCTTGGGTTTGATACAGTCATTATTCCAGATAATTTTGCAAAACTTGTCCGAATGCATGCGTGTGTAAACTTGCCGTAAGTGCATTTCATAAGCGCAAGAGTGAAAAGATAAACAGACATACCGAGATTGAGAGTGTTTCATTGTTGTGATCGAAAATCATGGAGCCACAGCAGTTCAGCTTGATCAGGAAGTTATTGAAGTATAACTTGCACCTGACAGAGAGGGACCTTCAGAAACCAAAAAAAACAAATCAGACAGAAGCAGGAAAGGCCTCTCTATTACAGTAAACATTGTAATAATATATTTCTAAACTGTATTTTGTAAAATCACTTGACCGTTATTTACCTGCGCAGTATTTTGTACCGGTTCTGCCTGTCTGACATGATGTTATCAAGCCGATCGATGAACCTCTTCAGATCTCTCACTTGGTTGGATTTGTCTCTGTAGACAGCCAGGGCCTCAGCGTACTCCCTAATGAGGGCAGAGGGAAGAAATGGCATAGCCTAAATTTTTAAATAAAACGAACCTAGCAGATAATTTAGCAATGGCCGAGGGGCAGATTGAAGTTTGAGTTCTAAAAACTTTCTCAGTGGTAGAAATCTTCTCATTGGTTGAGCTGAACCTCAGCGGGCGGAACCACGGGTTCTCGGGTTGTTTGACATAAAACTGAACGAAGCCCAGGGAAAAAGGCAAAGGGATGAGACATAAAGAGGATTTTGACCTGGCTACTAAATGAAAAAAAGCATAGTCTAGCCATTAAATGTTATGTAGCCAGGCTGACCATCCACGGTCACGAATGCCCTGGTTGAGTGCATGAACGGATGAAAACATGGTCGTTTCCAAGTTTTTTTGCAATCATTTTTTAGGATGTGTTTTGCACTCTAAATCTGGGTCTTTGGCTCCTCCCACTGAGGTTTAACTCCCGAGAGCAGCTCTGCTTGTTTGGGAGAGCTAAAAGTCTAATCTGCAGCCAAAATGAAATGACACCAAGCCCCGGATGTTCTGGAGATCCTGTGATTTATTTTTTTGTTTTTCCCCCCCATCGGTGGCGGGGTGTGTGTTGCGGTACCTGACCACCTGCTCCTGGTCTCCATGGGTGCTCTCCTGTACGCTGATCCTCTTCTTCAGCCGGGTGATCTCTGCGTCGACGCTCTTGGCGCTGCGGTCCACCTGCTGCCGCTCAGGACTAATCTCCGAGGCTTTGGCCTCAGATTCCTGCAGCAATGTGTTGTATACTGTGGTCAACATCTCAGAAATGAAAATCAACCAGTTCATTGTGCTGAGATGGATGATTATCTATTACACTGTGCGGGAGATTAGAGACATTCCTCAGAGACAGGGTTGCCATGGAGACACCAATCATCCCATTGGCTGAGTTAAACTTTAAAAGGGGTGGAGACAGTTTCCTATTTCCATTCATTCCTAACTGTGCCATTCATGATCTTGGAAGGTCAGAAGACTAGTTAACTCACTGACCCAGGTAGTAGGTCTACGCTAGTATGGCTTGTGTGAACTCGGAGGATCCACTTTAATCCACTGCATTTCAATCAGCTGACTGCAGGAGTGCCAGGCCTCATAAAATGCAGGTACCTCCTCTCTTACTAGGAATGTGTAGATCAATCCGCAAAGAAAAAATACTATAAACCTGATATTTCCAGTGTCAGTACTAGTTCTATTCCTTTTCTATTCCTTTGTGCACTGACACACTTTATTTCATACTTTACTGTATAACCCATGAAACTACACAATCTAGGTGCACTGCTGACTTTGCCATGTTAGTATTAAATACAAATATTCATAATATTTACTCATGAATACTGAAGTACAATTCCGTGATATGCTACATAGGAGATTAATGATGAAAAGTCCTGGAGTGAAGTTCTTGGTGTTGATGTCAGAAATCATGTTCTTGGTGTTATGTGGTGTGGAAAAAAAATCAAAATCAAAATGTGTGGTATAATGCATGCCAATCATTTGCCCCTGTCTTTTTTCATTGGGCTTCAGCAAAAAAAAACCCACTTTGGCTCCAACCACAGAGGTTTCACTTGGCCAATGAGATTACTTCTACATATTAATATTTGTCTTGCTTAAAAACCCCGTGGGGACGCCAAGAAGCACATGAGGAAGCTAATGAGAATAAGAGAAATATTAGAAGAAAAAAAAAAGATTTCAAATGATTTCTCAAACATTTTACTCTTCTGCCCTGGAGGAAAATCATTACCTGCAGGTCTTCTTCTTTTAGGGCGAGATCGCTTTTCATAACCTGGATGTTTTCTTCGTGAGTCATGAGCTTGTTCTCTAAAATCTTCAGGTTTCGTTCATGTTTTCCACACTCGGCCTCCAGCTTCACCTGCTCGTCCTTTTGGGCCAACAGACAACAATGATGTCACTGTCACTAGTTAGGGTAGATAGTTTAAAAGCTGTCATGACCTTAGACTGTCATTAGAGATTACTTCACTTCACAACGCCAGAGAGGATAATCCTCAAGAATAATGCGCTTCCGGATGAAATCTCTGCACTTTCACATTGCCAGCATTTCAAGAATGAAAAACACAGCTTTATTTTTAGATAAAGAACCATCCATTTAAAAAAAAAAACAGAAAAACAATTATTTTGTCATATAAATATTACAGAAGCATTTCATGTTATTAGTAGCATTATAGAGGTATTTCAGGGTCTCTAGGGTGAAAAAAAGGCTAAACCTTTTTTTTTTTAAATCTCTGAGCAAACTGTAAACAGAAACCTTTACTGCACCTTCAACGGCTCCATCTCCTCAGAAAGCTGATCGATCTTCTCTCTAACACAAGAGTAACTGGAGTCAATGTCTTCGGCCGTTTTCCTGTGCTTGTCCAGTTCCACCTTGGCTTCATTCATACCTTGCCTTTCCGTCTCAATTTTCTGCTGGTTCTCCTTGAAAACTTCTTCCTGCAATATTCGGAGAGTTAAAAACTTTAAACATACACGTGCATAATCCATGATTACTGTCGTTTTTAGAGGGGCGTGTAGTGGAAAGGGACAAGAGCATCACCAAGGAGCTGATATCATCGGTTTGTTCCTCCTCGACATTTTCCTGCTCCGTTATGGTTGCCTTGACTTGATTTGCAGAGGCCTGCATTGGGGGGAAAAAAGAGGAAAAATAATTGCTATTTATTTTCCAGAAGGAGTCGTGGCTGAGAAAACTGCAGCAATATCAGAAAAAGCAGAACAATCTTAAAACAGGATAACTGAGCAAGTTCTCTTCAGGTTCTTGTAGACGGCAGGCAACAGACATTATGATGAAGAGCTGGGAGTGGAAACTAAAGAAGCATTATAATCACACACACACACACACACAAGGCACATACTACATCTCACATAGACGAGTGTGTCCCACTGACCAGAGTCTTCTTCAGAGTCATGATGGCGCTGTTGAGCTTGTTCTCCATGCGCTGGATGTCCTCGGTCACAGAGTTCACGTGCAGCTGAAACCTGGACAGCTGTGCCGTGTAATTCTCCATGTCTAACTCCACCATCCTGTCACACACAGCATCATCAATAGATACGAGCAGTTTTTTTTTCCAATCAAAAAGCAGTTGAATTTTCATATATTCTCAAATTCATAGTAACATTTTACCCTACTTCCCAAACAGGTCTTGATTTTGCTTGATTTATACCAGATCAATTGAAAGCAACCACCAGCTTAAACTGTGTGTTTTTTTTTATCAGTGTAATGTGTGCTGATAATTAGCATTCCAAAAGTGTTCAAAAGAAAATCATTGTCGTTCCTCTTGCACTGCCAGATATCATCTAATTTGAAATGTTCAATGCATTGCAGACGCTTTGTGATTAAGTGCTGTAATTTAATTTCGTGGCGTGCTCATGCCCTCTCAAGCTGCCTTGAATCATTTTTCTGCACAGCACTTACTGATTTCCTGTGTTTCTTGACAACCTTCAGAGAAGGGCGTTCGCTTTGCTGTGTTTGTGAAAAGAGCAACAGCAATGGTGTGACAATTTTTCTCAGCCAAGAAAAAGTGACAGTAGACAGAGAGCAATGCCACAGTGTGCTGAGCCCAGTTGTTCAAATGACCAAAAACACTAACAATGAGGGTTTGTTTTTTCAATTTCATACACTACCAATGATACATATTTAAAAATTAAAGCTGTGGCACCTCTGATGAGGCTCGTATCAATTGTTTTTATCGGTATGATTGTTGAAAATCAGTACAAAATGATCAGTCTCGAAAGAAACCCTTGCTCTTTGATTGAGACACAGAAACCTGGTGATGATTTAGATTTGTTATAATTTGGCTCAGCATTTTCTGTGATCAACGTCCACTGCAGCTGCACTGGAAATATCCTGGTCCTAATTTGGCCAGGTATTCACAAGAATAAGGGGGGGAAAAAAATCACACAACCAAACAGACTGGGTCCAGAAATGCGAGACACACTGCCAAATAGCTGTTTTTTTAATCAGTGTTTGAGGGAAGACTTTTCCTTTAAACCATTGTCTTTCCCACAGGACTCATCCAGCATGCCGATGGGACTCTTTCTGTGCACACGCTTGTCATAAATTTGTTCACTGCTGATCCGTATCACAGTTCTGTTGACAGAGAAATAGCTCAGTTACCGTATTTCAGTCTCCAGGTCTCCGCCAAGGTATTTGGCCATGCTGAAGTCAGAGGCGTAATAACGGTTTGAGTACACCTGATCTCCTTCCAAAGTGAAGGCCTCGCGGCAGCCTTTAGGCGGCGGGCCTCGCTGCATGATCCTCCTCGCGATCTCTTTCTCCTAAAATGCAAACACCAAAACAGAGCTCAGATACAAACGCCGTGATGCAGCTGGGACTTTGGGGTAAATTTAACAACGAGCAGGTTTTGCCGGTGCTGCCCCGCTGGTGTGGTGTATGATGGGAGAAGGTAAACTGTGGCACAAGGGGGTGTGGATATTTGAATGAGGGTGGTGCTAGAGGAAATATTATAGGGTCACCAGAATTGACAAGGTGAATGACATGGGGAGTGTGTTAGGATGCTTTTTTGTGGGAGCGTGAATGTAGTCAGGATTTTTCATGTTAGTGTTTTAATCACATGCAGTGGTGGACCGGCACACAGGCTTACCAAAACTGATAGGGTTCAATCTCTGGAAAGCACACGTCCACTCAGCACATTACATGGCAATCCATCCACTACTGTTAAAGAGAAGTTGAATAGAAGCCAAAGTTTGGCCTGAGCGTGGCGCTAGAGAAAAGGTCATGAGATCACCACAGTCGACAGGGTGCATGCTCGGGGTAGCATGAGCACACCTGATAAATTTCATCACAATCCAAGCAACAGACTTTAAAATCTCAATTTGACGTTGCGGCCTCATGGTGGCGCAACAGGAGAGGTCATGAAGGCGCCACAACTGACATACTGCGTGCTCTTAGAGGCAGGATGCACTCATCAAATTTCATGCGAATACGTCAAATACATTCAAGACATCAAGTTGACATTTTGGTGAAAAGGTGGTGCTACAGGAAGGGTAATCTTCCTTTGGGGATTATCAGTGCACTCACCAAATATGATGCCAATCCACTTATTAGATGTAGTGATATCATTTTGGGCCTGAGGGTGGTGCTAGAGTCAGAGTCAAAGGGTCAACTGACAGGGTTCATCCTCTGAGGAGCATAATTGTGCTCATCAGATTTCATAGTAATCCACCCAAAAGATTGCAATGTTGAATAATGAAGGTTGCGCTTGAACAATAAGATTCTTAGTGGAGTGGTAAACTCAAAATCCTGTGAGCCTATTAAAAAAAAAAGTGAAAAGGAGGCACATCCCAAATTTTCGAGTCAAAAAACTAACATTTCATTTCGGCAAAGAGGCTTCAAAAGAGCGCACTGATTTCTGGTCAAAAAAACAAGTGTAAAGTGAGCAATTTGTCCTCCTTGACTTTAAAATTCAGGATGTGCTGCCTTTTCACATTTCTTGAATATATTTATTAGATTTCAAGACATATTGGCTTGGAGTGAAGCGCTGAATCGCTGGATGGAAACAGACTTCCTGCTGTGAAACAAAGCAAAAAATGACAACTAAATCACTGGTAATAATATATAGTATGAACTCTTCTCCATGAAATACTCACTTTGATAATCAGAATTGATTCTATTCCTCTCATATCAATCAGGCAGTTAATGATGACTGGACTGGCTGTGCTGATTATGTCAAACACAGATGGGTACACTGGATGATGAGCTTTCCTAACAGCAGGCAGAGAAGCAAAGAGAGCGTGGCTTTAATACGTCTCTTTCAGCAACACTCAAAAAAGGAAATGACAGTTTTAAAACAAACAAACAAAAAAAACATCCAAAAATCCCGGCTGACCGTCCATGGATGTTGTATACTTTCTCAGTGAAAGGGCTGACGATGATCTGCGGTCTGCTGCCCTTGTGATAATAACGAGACATCAGCTCCTGGAGGACGGTTTCATCCTTATAATTGTCGCAGCAGAAAGTCTTCATGAAGCTGCGTAAACAGCACTCCACCGCCACGGCTAAAGTGGGATCCTTCAGGCTGATGTGTGCCCCTGAGAGGAGAGTCAACAAACACAGAAATGTGCATCCAGTTACAATATAGTTTACCAACTGGCTGAAACAGAGTTACTTCGATATGAATTCATGAAAATAGGGATGCTGTTATAGGATGGCCGGTAATTTAAGTCAAAGTGATGGTACTTGAACAGATAAGATGCTCTTTAGTGATAATGAATGACTGATTTTCCAAAACATGTCTAAATAATACAGAGAAATACTATCATAATAATAAAAAAAACAGATCTATCACCTATGGGACCAATAGGTTTCTTGAGAAAGCGTCCCATGGCATAAGCCTCGTCAATCGAAGCCAGAAGTTCGGGAACGCGATCTCCGAACCGCTTCAGTTTGTTTGATCGACTGGCGAGCAGCTGATTCCTCCTCTTCTGTTTGGCCTCAAAAGAAACCTGGATATTCTTTTCTTCCAACCTAGTCGATATGAATGCAACTTGAATATAAAGTTTCAGTGGAGTGCAGGGTAATGGAGCTCGTACACATCAAATTACACTCATTCCAAAGCCTATCTCCTTCAAAGTACATTTGTGTGGAAGCAAATCTCTTTTCTCTCTGTACCTCAGCTTGTCCAATTCTTCTTTCCCTTTGAAAAGTGCCTGCTGTTTGTCCTTGATGTCTTGATTCAATTCAGCACACTCATTGTCGAGCTTTGCAAGCTGCTCTTTCAGAGCCGACAAGGTCTGCTGCCTTTTTGCAAACTCTGTCTCTCCTTCGCTGTTCAGGCTCCCACTAAAAACACAGTGAAAACGTTATGTGTATCATTTCAAATTTCAAAAGATATAATATTTCTAATAACACATACCCATTAAGCTGATGTTGTAATTGCTTAACTAATGTCATGGGTGCATAAGATTTGCATGAGCACATCCTATCCTATTATTAATGCTGCATGACTTCACTGACAATCTTTTTTGTTTGTTTGTTTGTTTTACATTTATATCCACGCACCTTGTTTTTGCCTTGTTAATTTTCTCCCGAAGAAGGTTTTGCTCCTGCTCTGACTGTTTCACTTTGTTCAAAGCCCGGAAGTAAACAAGCTATGGCGAGGGATTATGTCACTTTACAACAACACCCACAACACAAAGCATGCACACTTAAAAACAGTCACATCTTTGCAAGTGCAAACCAAAGCAACAAAGAGTTACACAGGGACACAACACCAGGTTTAATCTTTCACTACAAAAGAAGCTCAGAGTACCTCCTGTTCTTTGTGGGCTTTGCTGTTGGCCTTTATTTGCTCTTTTAACTTGAGGTTTTCTTCGGAGAGAGACTCCTGCTCCTCCCTCAGACTGTCGATTTTGCACTTGAGGCTCTGGAGCTTCTTCTCTACTTGTATGACCTTCGTCTGGGTGAAAAACGAGAGAAATCAAATCCAAGGAAATGGCTAAAAATCAAATAAACCTGTAAGAGTTCCAATAAATAACAGTGTAGGATTAATTATTATTTATGCAATACTTAGCACTCAAGACTCACCTGACAGAGCTGAAGGTTATTTTGATGCTTGCAATTGCTCTCTTCCTTTTCAATCTCTTCTCGTAACTGCTGTATCATGAGCTCCTTTTCTCTGACCTGCACAGGGTGACACATTATACAGATAATTCTCAAGTAGGCTATAGCATAAATGCAAATACGGTGCACTCAAAGGAAATCTTAGCTCAAGCCTTCCTTCACTTTTCTTTGACGGAGCGGAGCCAAATTAGCAAGTTTGCATAAAGAGGAGCTCGGCTCAGACTGACTTCTAGGGAGTCACTTTTTAAAAAGTAAAAATTTGGGCATCCTCGCCTGCAGTATCCTGGGTTTGAATCCAGCCCGGGGCCTCTTATAAACAACAAAAAACTAGACATTTCCTGAGGATTTGTATTGCTTTCTAAATTTTAAGTGATGAGCTCTCAAAAATGCAGCCCAATGACATTCCTGAACTGCACTGAAAAAAAAAAAAGCATGCAAAAATCTTAGGAAATTTTGAAATAACAACCTAAAATTCTCCTTTCAAAGGCAACAGATTTACTCTTACCAGACACCATGCCATCTTTTTCTTCAAATTTTCCAACGTTGCCTTCATTTCACTGAACGATGACATATTTTCATACCTCTCTTTTTTCTGGAGAAACTCTTGTTTCAAGTCCTTCAGACACTGCACACAAACATTTATGAGATATCATTTGATGCATTTGGGACAAAAAGCAACCTACAAAAACATAAGAGCAAATGAAAGCACTGAAAACACTCTCCGTGCTGCACAAGGAACAAATATCAACATTCTGATTACAAATGATCGATAAATCTACATGTGGTTGTGTGAAATACCTCCTCTTGTCTCTCCACCTGGTCTCGCGTGACTGTTTTTGTCTGCTTGATGTGGATGTAATCCCTCTTCATCTGTTCGAGCAGAGTGGCTTTCATGAAGAACTAAAAATGACGGGCAGATCAGACGGTTTATTAGGACGGCGGATCGGAACAAAGGCAAAGTACAAATGCTAAAATACGGGGACCTAAGAACCTCAAAATCCCCGGCTTATGCTCAGCGCTGCCGTACCTTATACTTGTCTGATTCGCTTTTTGAATGCAGGAACTGTTTGCTCATTTCTTGGTTGAGAATGGACACCGGGTTGTCCAGCTGGAACACAAGGTACAAACAGTGACAGTGAGGGGAGGAAAATATTTTCAACATTTAAAACACTATGTGCTTTGTTTTAAAATGCCCGGAAATGACACAAATTTTATTCAACATCATTACAACCTCGGCAGATTTTTCCTCAAGAACCAACAGAAGTGAAAAGCTGTGCGTATGCTGCGTTCATGAAAAGTGGGAAGTGAGAAGTTTCATCCAAGAAGGAAAAATCCATATGAACAAGATGGTTAACTTGTAATATCTATCTGCAAACACAGGGTTTTTTCAAAGCCCTGATTTATCCGAGATGTACTTCTGTGACATCAAATGAGCAACACGTGCAACATGGCGACATTTGCAGCCCATATAAATCAAGAAAAATTGTTCAAGAATAATATATTAATAATATATTAAAAAATATATATATATATAAAAA
>OMLB01039785.1:27457-39843 GCA_900302555.1 Myripristis jacobus | reverse complement strand
AGAGGGTGAGCGGAGTGAGACTGGGGTCAAGGGTGAACAGTCCTAAATGGCGTTGAGGCTGTACGAGCTGAAGTGACCACTCAAGCAGTCAGAAAGCAAGTTGCTGTAATGGAAATCCACGCACAGAGAACTTTCCGTCAATTTGCTTCTGACTATTAGATCAGCCCGGTCACCTAAAATAGAAGAGGGCCATTCAAGATCACTGAGGCTTGTCCAAGCCTGGGCCTCGGCATTCAGCGCTGAGCTAGTCCACACACAAAGAGCTTTTAATGAATGAGGCTTCAAAGTCAAAGAGCAGGTGGGTAATAACTTCTGGAGGAGTTTTCTTTGGTTAAAAAAACGAAGAAAAAAAACATGTAGTTGTACCTATAGGCTACACTGCACTAATTGAGCAGGTGGAGAAAGAGAGAAGCGCCATTGAGATGTACAACTTGGACTGCTCAGTGAATTCTTACACAACGTCTGACGTGGGTGAAAACCAACGGCCACATTCCACTGCCTGTCTGGCCGACAGAGGTTTTCTCTTTCTCGTCTTCCTGTTGACGTCACACGTTCACCTCCCCTCCTCCGTGCAGACAAGACATGGCATCACTCATATGCCACCTGCGGTGAACAACAGCCAGATGCTGTCTCAAAGACAAGCACAGAGCAATCACCCACATACATACACACACCCAGTCTTACACAGGCATGCCACTGAATTTACGCATGAGTGCACACACAAACATACATGTGAACAGTAATAGCACACACTCCAGTACAGCAAAGAAAATCTTCTGTAATCAATCCATCAATCAGTGCTTTACAGTAGACACAAGTTAAAACGATAGCCTACTTGTCACAGAAAACTAGTTTTCAAGGAACAGGCCAACGATCAGCTTACATAAAACTTTTTAGGGAGAACGGAGGAACTTTTCAATAATTAAATAAAGATTGAGCAGCCTGGATGTAAAGCCGTTATAGTTATGAAGACGCGCCGAAGACTTCACCACAAATTTTAAAAATCAGATTAACATAACAAAATTACGCGACGTTCTAGAGAACAAATAGTCTCCCCCTGTGTCAGGATTAGCCAGCTGCTTCAAATATGCTAACCTCATCAAAGGCATCCACCCTGGAAATACAGACAGCACAGGCACAGATTTAATAAAAAACACATCACTCATTAAACAGCGGAGGGAGGAGGAGGTGAAATAAGTGATGCGTATGGAAATACTGTGACGTCAACAGAGGCTGGCCTTGTGACTGGTAGGGGAACTGATGGAATGGCCCCGTGTTAAGCCTTAATCTGATAAGTGCAGCCAACCATCAATAACTGTGATCAGAGCAGGAGATAATGCAAGGACAATGAAGAGAGCGGTGGAAAAATGCAAGTAATTCAAATCACTGCAGTGCTGACGTAACAGGGCACCTGCCAGGAAGCCACCTCTTACCCCATGTGAGAAAAAAAGTCAGACTGGCAAAGCAAAATATGACAAATGGAAATAAGGAAACTTTTGCTCATCCATCGCTATAGGAAATGTGACACCGGACAATCGAACAAATGAACCCATGACGAATGAACCTATTAAAAGTTCCCAGAGTCAGTGTCATGTCTTGGACACAGCACATTGGCCCCAGGTGCTTTATTCACCGCTGATAGAGATGGATGGCTGGCCTAACAGGTTGGGTCTGAAAGTCAGTGGACATTCCACCTATTTGAGACAAAGAAAACACTGACTCCTGGCCAGCAACAGATGAGTCACAACCACAGCAGATGCGCCTCGGGACCTGGCAACAGCTCTAGTCCCGCCCCTGCCAAAACGAACACCGAGCCAATCGTACCTCTGAGAAACGTGACGGACGGTCCAGGTGCCCAATTGTATGAAAAAACTAAAATAAATGAAAATCAGAGTGGTTCCAGGTTGCTCTCTAAGGGTCTGCAGAACTTCAGTTGGTGTTGCATTCTGGATGTGTGGTGTGTTTAGGTAAGGCCTTAGCCAGTGAAAACAGCGCAGGCTGACGGTCTTAGTGCCTGGGGGATTTCTATAGGCCCAGATAAAGGTCAGCAGGGCCAGGAGACACTCAGCACACTGAACCCTGCGACCTGCCCCGCACTACCAACCTGAACCTCCTCTGTCACACAAGAGACTGCTGTTTCCTTTTGTAAGGCGAAACTGACTCCATAGCTAGAAAGATGTAAATACAACCATCACTCATCATCGGTGCTAATTTGTCCGCCTATTCTCCAAAAATTACAACTGCCATTATATCGGAAGTATCCATTTATTGTGATACAAATATCCAAATATTCTTAAACTGCAACACATGCAGAAACAGATCCCGGACAGGCCAAGGAGCCAGCCTGGCTGCCAGAAGTCAAACCAACCTCACCCTGTATTTCTACAAAAACAAATCCACAGGAAACAGTGAACTGTGCACTGTATGTGCAGCATGAAATTTTTTGAATGAAGTGTGACCTGGTTAGAGTCTCTGTGGCGTGTGTGTCTGTACGCATGTACAAACAAAATCTGGACAGGAGTTGGTGTTGTCAAACAGAGCAAAGTGGCAAGTGAGTGGGAGGCGACTTCTGCGCTCACTGGCAATTTGGTCAAGTTTGTTTGCTTAACTTATTTGTCACTGCTTCCTCAAAGACAATCACACTCTCTCTCTACAGAGCAGCATGGGTTAGTGGATATACACAGTGGTTTTAAACACGAAAGGCCACTGTAACTGCTTTCATATTTTCTATACTGGAAAGTGAATGGCTGTTCTGTCATTGTAATGATGCATCGGGTCTATAAAAACGACACCAGCTTTTGCCCATCAGTCCTTTTCTACCTTGAGGCCCTGGAGGGGAATAACCTATACCTCCATTTCCCTCTACCCTCGCTCTCCTTTTTTCCCCCTATCTGGCTTTGTCTCTCCATCCGTCTCTGTAATGCTCTGCATTCCAGCAAGGGAAGGGCTGCGTGTGGAGACATGCCATCACTCCCTGCACACACAGCCTGGCTTAACAAAGGCGAGTCAGAAGAGAAAACCGAGGAGAAAGAAGACCATGAAAAGTGAGCTGAAATTTTTCAAACAGCAAGAGGTTTTGGGATCGTGGCTCTCAAAGCGATGCGAATTTAGCTTATCTTGTTTGGGTGGAAGATGTGCACTTCATGAGCAAACACATTTAAGTATGGCCTCGTGCTCCATTTAACAAGCAGTAACGGCACAAAGGGAAAATTACTCAGCTGCCTAATTGCTGCTGCATTCATAATCCACATTTGAGCCGAGTCAGCTTGCATCTCAAAATGTCAAGGTTTTTGCTGCATACTTTCTGGCACTTGGGCACATTTTGCGAAGAAGTCTGCAAAGGAGACAGAGTCGTTTGAAAGATGGGAGGCCATGTTCTGGTTCATGACTGATGGAGGAAGAGAGGGCTTAAAGCGAGAAGCTAGACAGGAGATGAGAAATACCAGACTCGTGTCCAGATGTTTATAAATCACCATCTCCATGACTACTACTGGAATTAAACACTATCATATCACTTGGAAATGGCCAGAAAGGGGGATAAAGAGTAGAGGAGATGAAATGGAAGAAGAACGAAGAGGAAGGAAATGAGGAGGCGGTGGAGGAGGAGGAGGAGGAGGAGGAAGGAGCGGGTCAGATTAGAGGAGAAGGCAGCAGAGAGAGGGATGGCAAAGGGGAGCACGGAGGTGAGAAAGAAAAGAAAGAAAGAGAGCAGACGGGAATGAAAGCAATAACAGAGAATTGGATGGGATGAGAGGAGAGGAGGAGTGAGAGAAGGAGGCTGTCACAGCATGCCCTGGCTGCCCGCTGCACTCCTCCTCCCAGCATTCCACAGCAGGGAAGAGTCCGCCGCTGATCCCCGAGCATCCATCCCATAATTCACCACACACCTGTCTGTCAGAGGGGAGAGCACACACACACTCCCATGGTCACGACAACACACACAAACCAGTGCACAGTAACGCTCCCGCGAGCCCCACAACTTCAGATGAGGACCAGCTGGGAAATGATGCTCAGCCATGTCAGCCGTAAAATTCCCAAATTTTTCATGTCTTACCATCTTACCATGGCGAGAATGTAGCATTTCCCGACATTTATGTGCAACATGAAGTTTTTTTTTTCCATTCACCAAATTTTAAACACGCTGAAGATTCAGAGGTCAGCAAAAACAAATATAACACCATCTTAACTGGAACCCTCAATGCTGATATTATAGGGAGGACTGCTGGCACTTTCATGACATATTTACACAAAAGATTTTTCAAAAAAGGTCATTAGCAGTGTAGATATGACCAAGCAGTCAAAAAAAGAGACCAGACTGAACAATCTAATAAGTTCAGAAAATTGCATCTCTTTACTGTAATACAGCCATTAAAAACCAGGAAAACATCTTACAATACCCAAATCTCAAATGATACCTAGGCTGATACCGCCACATCTATACCCCCAAGCCCTCGGTCTTATTAATGTTAGTTATTCTGCATTATTCCGTGAATGAAATGCAAAATAAATATTACGTTTGCTGAATAATGACTGACTTTCTTTGTCTTGAAAAGACAGAATTCCAAGAATTCCCCCAATGTGTGGGAACTCTGTTCAGGTTGGAGGTCAAGGCAAAAGAGTGACAGGTGAGACAGCCGTGGACGAACCAGCAGACGGAGTGCAGGTGTTTACAGCAGAGCCAGAATGTCGCTTTGTCCTCTGGCGTGCTGGCTAAAAAGAGGAAATGCTTATGAGCCCTTTTGTTTTTCCTGCTAATAGCTGCCGGTCTGCAGCAGGGTCAGGTTTGGTGGCTCTGACTGTTTCTTTCACATTGCAAAGGTATGGCGCTAATGTATAGAAATTATACATCACTCCGTCAACATCACGAGACCAAGCCATGATCAGTATGAAACCATCAGGGACCGCGGGGAAGCGCACACAGGAAGCCTGGAGGGCGAAAACCAAACTTAAACACATTAGTAATCTTCATCAGAGAGGAATGGCAACCTGCAGGTTCACGGTAACAGAGGATTCAGGGGCATTCAAGTGAGCTTGTAAACAAAGGTGGGACAAGATATTAAAATGCTGCAATGCTTCCTCTTGTGATATAGTATTGATATTTGGGTTTTCAACTTAATTTGAGTTCCTGTGAGTCATGTTTTTCGCCTTCCTTGAAGTATTTTAACTGTAACTGTTCTGTCATGTACATGTTCATCATGTATTTGAGAACTGAACTGAGATAAATCCTGAAAGCAGACCAGCAGGACGTTGTGAATACAGTGAAATATAAAAAAGCAGATTTGAAAATGATAGCTGATTATCTTACAATGTATCGCAGCATCGCCTGTATTATGCCATCGTTATCACAGGATAAATATCGTGATAATATTAGTATCAACGGTTACTCAGAGATTCCCACCACTGCTTATGAAACTGTTCTCAAGATACGTGAGTCATTATACCTATGAGTGTGTGTTTGTGTGTCTGTGTAATGCCTCATGTTTGGCTGGGGGAAACAGAAAAGGTCCCTCAAGGCTATACGTCTTCCCAGAACTCTGCCGATAAACCTCAACAAGGAAAAGAATGTAATTTTTCCTGGGAGGAATATGATGGGGACTTGTAACCTTGGCACTGAGGACAGGACACACACACACACACACACACACACACACACACCCTAATCTTACACAACTCCACATTCCCAACTGCAGATAAAATTCAGAACATTTCTGAATCAAACGAAAGCATTAAATGCAGATTGCAGCTCCAGCATAGCACAACAGTGCGTGGCAATGGGAAAGACACACTGGAGATAATGTGTTTTGGCCATCCTGCCAGACATGTGAGAGGAGAACATTCCTTGTTTTGTGCGCACACACACACACACACACACACACACTTCTCAGGAGAGGACTGGGACTGGATGTGAGAGCAACGTTGCCATCTGCAGGTAAGTCATGGCACAATGCAACATCAATGCACACAGCAGCCTCAGTAGCAGAGTCAAACACACACAAGCTTAAGATGAATAAAAAAAAACAAAAATCTGACTTTGGAGAGGAATTGGGACTTTGGTTGGTTTTTGCATTGGAGGGAGAAGAAAGTGAGCGGCCAGGAGAAGTGCAGGACCCACCCATGGAAAAGCAAGGCATCGCCTCAAACTTACACAACCTCACAGCTACACTGAGTTTCCATTATACTTTTCCATTCCACGTTAATAATAAGGGTGTGGACACTCAGATCTATATTATGTGTGTGCGTGCGTGAGAGAGAGAGAGTGCGTGCGTGGATGGATTTCCTGACACTTGAAACCGAACCACTACCATGCTGACGCTGTTCACTCCAGAGCGTCCTCTGAAGACTGTAAAACTTAATGAGTGACTTTCCACCAGTGCTGTGGCAGCGCGGTGTGAAGAAGCGAAAGTGTAAAGAACAGAGAGAGAGAGAGAGAGAGAGAGAGAGAGATACAATGCAAGGATTGTTTCAGCTTCAAAATCACAATGTTTCAGTCTGCAGTTTCAAAAAAACAAAAACAAATCGCTGAATAAGGAGAGGTGAGGAAAAGAGGAGTTAATGACGTAAAAGTGAGGCTGAGGGAGCAAAACGGGGAGAGCGGTGGCCAATCACATGCTTCTGTTTGCTCAGGAGGACAAGAGGCAGTCTGTGTGTGTGTGTGTGTGTGTGTGTGTGTGTGTGTGTGTGTGTGTGTGTGTGTGTGTGTGTGTGTGAGGGAGAGAGGAGAGAGAGAAGGACTGGATGGAGGAGAAAGACTGTCATAGAATACAGGGAAAGGATGGCGGGAAAAAGACTGGGGTAGCGCCCATGTTTGCACATGTGTGTGTGTGTGTGTGTGTGTGTGTGCGCGTGTGTGTGTGTGTGTGTGTGTGTGTGTGTGTGTGTGTGTGTGTGTGTGTGTGTGTGTGTGTGTGTGTAGGGTGGATTAGGGTGGGATAGGCTATGGGGCTTCAGGGGGAACAGAGCTCCCTTTTCATGGTCCTGAGGGGAGAAAAAAAAAGAAAAACAAAACAACAAAAACACAGCGGCCGGCGCTGGCCAGTGCCTGATTTCTGGGTCTGTGTGATGAAGAGAAGAGCCTCATCTGAAGCTGCTGCAGAGGAAAAAAAATACATCAGAGTAGCCAACCTCAGACCTGCAGGCTGGAAGGTGATGTGCAAAAATCCCAACTGAAGGTATCCAGGGACATCCCAGCTAACAAATGTTAAGAAACAGCAGACAACCATTGAGATCACAAAAAGGCACAAAGGAGGCACTGTAGGAGTTGCTGGGTTAAGTCTTAAAATCAAGTGATGCAGAGATAAAGAGGAGGGAGTGGGGTGCACGCTGGGAGACTCTGGGTGGGTGCTATTTCTTTTTTTGCGTGTTTTGTTTTCTGTTCCGAGGCTGTGCATGCCTGCTCTGATCCAGCTCATTAACTCCTAAGTGAGGGCGTTTAGTCACAGATGTCCTGCGAACGGGAATGTGAATGTATGTAACCTGTGGCAGTTCCCAGACCAGACACACACACACACACACACACACACACACACACAGAAATGTACAGAATGTTCCTTGACCATGACAACTGAGCTCAAACTAATTGGTGTTGTTGGCCAGATGGGCCAAAGTGGACAAGAGCAAGGACAAAGCGACTGATGGATGCTGAACAGACAGTGGATTTCTGCTCGAGGGCATTGTAACCCCATATTTAACATATCACTGACTTTAACACACTGTGACCACTGGAACGAAGACAGGATGTGAGAAATGTTTGAAATCTTAGCGTAAGACGGCCATGGCTGAGCCTCCTTTAAAGACAATCAAAATGAAACCTGGTTATCGCACAAGGATCAGTTCTTATTCACCAAGTCAACACCAACATTTTATAAGTCAGCGCTCCTCTAATGCAGCCTTAAGCTCTATGTTCAAATTCTGAAACATATAAAAGTCAGTCTGGGCACATTATTATTGTTGCATCAGCACATTTCATACATATCCTGTAATTTGAAATTAATAACATCTGCTGTGGTATCAAGCCAGGTACTGAGAACAGTGGGATTTCACTGGTGTTAGTATCAACTAACTAAAATTATGGTTATCGCCAAAATATAATTTTGAAAAATGATTTTTATTTACTTGCTGTGCTCTGCTGTTAAAATGGAAATATTACTATATTATCATTGTATTCTGTGCTTGTCAATTATTAAAAAAAAAAAAAAAAAGTAATGAAAACATTCTAAGACTGTCACACTGCCTTAAGAACACAAGTCAAATCATATTAGTTCACACCTCCGCACACACAAACACACACACAAACACACCCATGCACGCATCTGTTTCTAGGTATGTTACATAACTCAGTCTGTGAGTCTGCATTCTCTTGGTTCATGAGACCAAAACAATATCGGAGATGAAAGATGAAAGGTGGGGTTTGGAGGACCCCTCGGCCGGGCGGAAAGGTCTCCATTTCCTGGCCCGGCCGACCCTGAACGCAGCTCAACTGGGCTGCCTGGCATGTGAGCGCATAACAACACGGACGTTTGGTTTTGTTTTGTAGCCGTGGCCGCTGACCCGCTGCTCTTTTTCACCCTGGGAATAAAGTTCCTAACCCGGTCTGAGCGCTCCAAACTGCAGCAAATGTGGAATAGGAAACACACTGCAAAGTTAGTTTTCCTGTGTTGTCAACGAAATTGCAGCTGTCAACCTCAAACAGGGCATTTATCTTTAAAACTTCACACGTATTTACAGAAAAAACGAAAACTATGAAACATACAACTAATTAAGGTGCAAAGACACCAGCAGCAAAGGTGCACTGTGACACATGCAGATATGGAGAGATGACAGAATGAGAGCTAGTAGGTGCTACTCGTGTTTATTTCAGAGTTATGTGATATCACAGTGCTCCAGCTCTGTATCAGATATAAAATTCCCTAATTTTTCCATGACACTCATCACAGTCCATGACCTACATTAAATGTAACATGATATTTTTTGCTTGACCAAAATTTTCAACACTTCAGATTGAGAGGTCTTCTTAAAGTATATTATTCTGTTTTGTTTGGGGTTTTTTTGTGAAGGAAATGACCGTGACCACACTGAAATATAAATGTTATATATGGTTACTAGTTGAGCAAATTGAGGCTGACAAAACTTCATGATCTTGCATGACTTGTCCCATGAAATTATTAAATTCCCTGACATTTCCTGTCTGAAATAGACTTTTTAAAATTCCATGACTGATCAGTGTCCTGATGCAAATCCCCCCTCCATCACCACCACACTGGTGACTTGACCTTTACAATATAAAGGAAAAACCTTGAATACATTGAACCATCACCCATACCTAATGAATTCTGTAAAGGTCAATTACACAGACTTTTGAGAAAACAGTCCATCCATCATACTGCATCGTAATACCACAGCGTCACAGTTATTCTCCACAGCTGGGACTGGGCTTGTTATGCATCCCTCAAGCAGAATGTTTCGTACAGTAACCGTTATCTCAGAGAGCGTCAGTGGAGTCGTCACTGCAGAACAGTTCGTCTTTCCGAGTCCCGTTCTCTTTAAACAACCAGCTCACATCTGCTTATCACAACAACCACACGGTCACACGGAGAACAAGGACATTTTGAGAGAGAGGGGGAGAGAGAGAGAGAGAGAGAGAGAGAGAGAGAACAGACTGTGCCTGCCCACACACTACCCCTGAGTGGCTCATTTTAAAAATGCATTAGTGGTCCTTTCACATTTCATCTAAGTGCCACAATTGAAAAGCCGCTTGATTAAAAACTATAATCAAATTCTGTTTCGTGTACATTCTCTTTTACCCAATTCAAAAAAAGAGCTTGGGTCTTCCTGGCACATGCAGTTCAAAAAAACAGACAAAACCAGGGAATAATAGGGCAAAAAAGGAAGAAATAGGAATCTACATTAAGGTATGACGGAGTCGACAAAAGTGAGAAATCCTAGGGAAGTGAAGAAAAAAGAAAATGACATTACACCGCTGATGACTAGACGAGATGTGGTGACCATCTGATAGCAGAGGAAGCTCTGTTCCATTGTGTGAGTCTGATTAACATTGGGAGTGGACAAAGGTGTAGGAAGCGGTCACACCCAGGACGGCTGGAGGACTCAAGTAAAGCATGCAAGCGAAGTGGCACAACAGATCGGCAACAAGAACGGAGTCGCTGGAAATTTTGAGCACGTCAGCGCTCCCTGCAGAAGGTCAGGATGCACGCTGAAGTTTGACCTGCGCTCTTGGGCGTGTGTGTGTTTGAACCTCTAATCGGCTTAGAGGTGTACACTGTATACAAGTAAGTGTGTGTGTGTGTGTGTGTGTGTGTGTGTTTGGGGGGGTAGGAAAGACACCTCCAATGATCAGAGAGCAAGTATAATCTCTCCAAAGAGGTGAAGTCAGCAGGGAGGCCGGCGTGGAACATGATGTAACCACGGGCACCGCCTCTCGCCTACATCCAACCTTAACAACAACAACATCACTGCCACCAAACAGCAGTAGCTCAACAACAAGAGCTGAGGATGTCACCGCTAGCCCGCAACAAGTCCCTTACCACAGACCGAGGACCACAAAAACATGAGTGGCTTGACAAAAACATATAGGAACATTTCACCCAAAATACAGCAAAGTTATTTTCCCACTTATTCCTTCTGCAATTTATCCTTCCAGATAGTTTCTATGTGACATTGCGAAGGTTTCACTCCGTCTCCCCACACCCCAAAACAATAGGGACCTGGATGGGTATTCGCTTGTGGAGCTGAAACAGCCACAAATTTACATTTGAAAAAAAACAGCAACAGCTCTTTCCAAAAACAATGGCATGGATACTTCACAGAATCCAGAGCCCTTGGGGGTGTCAAGTTTAGTTGGGAACTATTTTCTGCCAAAGAACACCTGCAACCTGTATCTTTCTGCCCCGGAGGAGGAATAGAAACTCATAGGTATTCAGAGACACTTGCAGATAGATACAGGTTGCAGGTGTTCTTTCACAGGAAATAGTTCCCAGAAACTCTTTGCTCTCGGGGGCTATGGACTATATATGCTGGGTATGTCGGTTATTGTTTTTGGAGGGGTTGCAAATGTTGTTTTTTTGGTAAATTTTAGATCGTTTGAGTTCCACAAGCAAATACCCATCCAGTTCCACTGTACTGGGGCGTTAGAAGACAGGAAAGATCACAGCAAACTGGAAATCAAATCACAAAGAAACTAAATGGAGGGATAAATTGCATAAGGAGTAAGCAGGGAAATACCTGTTTTTGTATTTGGGTTGAACTGTCCCTTTAACAGCAAGACTGCAGCTGTCACCACCACAACCCTGCAAGTAGCCAACAAGCACATCGGTTCCTGTCTACATGCTCAGACAGAGCCGTGTCTTCCACCCCAAAACTAATTTTCGGTCCATTTGCTGCAACAGTAGATCAAGTTGTCTCTCAGGGCTAATCAGGAAGGGAAAAACATGGCGCATACGTGTTTGGCAGCGCGGCGAAGAAGACACAACAAGAGCTGCTGCTGTTGGATAAGACGTGGTGCCGGCGTCACGTGTCTCTGTGCCACGGCCGCAACAGAGGAGGGGAAGGGGAGGGGAAGCTCGGAGACAAAGGGAAAGGGGAGCAGTGTTATGGAAATTCCTGGACAAAGCCGCACATGTTTTCCTCCTTGAGGGCATTGTTGGGATGACAGCGAGACCACAGTGAAGCCCTGCCCTTCATCGGAGACTGGCATGGAGGAAACATTAGAGCGTGCCCTCTGCCTGCCAGCTGAGTGATGAGACACACACACATACACACACACACAGATATCCATACACTCAGCAGTGCATACAGGCCCACAAGGGCTTAACAGAGCACAAACAGTCACAGAAAAGAAAAGAAAAAATTATGCACATTATGCACACTCTCACTTTCTCTCCCTTTTTTAAAACACATTACCACCAACACATGCAATACCAAACAAAAAGTGTACCCGGCCCACAGATGGTTGATCAATGAGTGAGGGAAGGAAGTGGGCGGAGACAGCTGCTGCTCGTGTCAGAACAGGAAAATAAGAAAGAGAAGATAAAGAGAAAGGAGACACAGGGGAGGTCAAATCAATAGATGCCCCTGGAGCAGTGAAAGAAGCAGCGTGCGTCCTTTCATGACCTCCACTGCACCGCGTCGTTCGGACGAGTGGCGACGCATACAGGTCCTCCTCCACCTTCCTACAGCTGTGTCAAGATCTATACTCAAAGATGAACTGCGGTGTGATTAATATAATCTAATCCTTTTATGAGCAAATGAGATCAGCAGCTCTTAACACCTGGTGGCTGAGTGCGTATGTGTGCGCGCGTGTGTGCATCTGCTTGCCAAGGGATTCAGGTGTAAACAAGCATCCGATTGGCTGTTTGTGGAGGAGTAACAGG